>JAGFPH010007669.1:33499-43613 GCA_018207615.1 Philaenus spumarius | reverse complement strand
GTATTGAGAGGATTTTCAACACACTTGACACTGAACACTATGAGAAGCGGCTGACGAACAGTGCATTGCACTCCAACCCCCGTATTGAGAGTATTTTCAATACACAATGCATTGCGTGCTTCGCACGCCAACCCCCGTATTGGGAGTATTTTCAATCCACAATGAATTGCGTGCTTCGCACGAAAACCCCCGGATGGGAGTATTTTCAATTTTAATCCTATATGCTATTTGCGCACATGTGCGTTTGCTTTAAAATATTAGTGATTATTACGAAGGTGCTAATCTCTTTAAAGAAAAATACCTGACTATAATTAATAATATACATATTTTCCTTTCCCTGGGAGCTAGGGGGGGCCCTCTGCCCATAGGTATGGGCGCCCATGGTTGGACATGTGTAACGATTGGGACTTTTAGCCCAGAAATCAAATTGGAAAAGGAATGTTACCGTCCATGCACCGTGGAAAGTGACAGTATCAACAATATTCCGTGTCTGCCGCGAATGAAACACTCTGTTTTAGGATCAAGTTCCAGCTGACATTTGCAACATGCATCGCGGCCTGCGGTAGGCGCAACAAATAGACCAGAATACCGCGCGAAGGTCGCCGTACCGTTCACTCCACCGGCTACAGTTGGCGCTGCGGGTGTTACCACGCTTTTATCAGAGTGTTGCGCAACCCCGCACCGAGCATTGTTGTAATAAAACCACTGCTTTTGTTTTACTGCCTCGTGTTAAACAGTCGACAGATGTTTGTTGTAATGATTGAAAGATAATCCGTTCGCAATTAATGTGCCGAGTATCTGTGTTGCGTATTCGGGGTTAGTAGGCCTGTGGTGTATCTGTGAGTAGTATCATTTGTTCCTTACTACCTTTTCTGATCAGACTTAATTTAACATGAGTATAATAATGTTATAGAGCCTTGAACCGGTGCACCATTACTTTTACGCATAAGGATATTTCCCCCACGTATCCACAAAAAGTCATAATGTTTTTCCTTCTTTGCCGCATTTCGGATCCGGCGTCTTCCCGGGCACAGGCTCTCATTTATACAGGGTGTACCCGAACTCTCTCGACCCCTTTTGTGGATATGTTCCTGGAATCCAGACAAACATATTTCACAATATAAACATGGGTCTACGGTGCTTATTTTTTCGTCTGTCTGTATGTGTTTTTTTACAAAATACTTAATATTTTTGGAAGTAGAAAAGATATTGAGCTCAAACTTTGTATACCTATTTGTTGCATAAACTTTTAACACTGTACGAAAAAGTAGGACATTATTTTAAATATTTTCAAAATGGTGGCTCATTTATAATTTTTAATGTTAAATATCTTAAAAACCGCTAACTTTACAAAAAAATTACAAGACACAAAAAAGTTTAATCTTTTAATGGCAAACACAATGGTTTTTTCATTTTGTCTGTAACTCAAAGGATAACAGAGATATTGACAAAAAAAAAATTGGAAAAATGGTCAATATGGTAGTTGTCACCAAAACCCAGAATTACTCTAGAAACAAATTATTTTATAGTTATTATGAGCTAAACTAATAAGTTATTTGCATAATGTTTCGAGCACTTTCTGAGCTTATTCCACTACCAAAAAATAATGAAAATATTCATATATTCATAGGTCTGGAAATGCTTAGTTAGAGAGAGCTGGCGAAAGATTTCACCCGTGTTTCAGAATACTTACAGAAACGAATCCCTATTGAAATATGTAGGGCGTTAATTAAGGTGTACAATTTAATTTAATTTACGTGAAATGAGCAGATAAATTAAATAAAATAGGTCCCAGTTCTGTAACTGCAGTAATTGTGTTGCGATATTTGACCCAAAACTCAAAATTCGGTCTTGGTAAACAGCTAATACTTTTATTTGTAAACATGGTTACATTGTTGGTATTTCTCATTAGATTTTCTTGATTAAGTACAGTATTTGTACTTAAAAGGTGGATATTTTATAATTCAGTAATTTATTTTTGAAGATTTGAGAGATTGTTCAGTAATCTGAAACACGGGTGAAATCTTTCGCCAGCTCTCTCTAATGAAGCGTTTCCAGACCTATGAATATATGAACATTTTAATTATTTTTCGCTAGTGGAATCAGCTCAGAAGGTGCTCGAAACATTATGCAAATAACTTATTAGTTTAGCTCATAATAACGTTAAAATATTTTGTTTCTATAGTAATTCTGGGTTTTGTTGACACTACCAAGAAATACATTTTTCGTTTTTTGTGTCAATATCTCTGTTATCCTTTGAGCTACAGACAAAATAAAAAACAATTGTGTTTGCCATTAAAAAAGTAAAATTTTTGTCTCTTGTATTTTTTTTTTTTTTTTTTTTTTTTTTTTTTTTTTTTTTTTGTAAAGTTAGAGGTTTTTGAGATATTTGACATTA
Source organism: Philaenus spumarius (assembly GCA_018207615.1). Taxonomy (NCBI): domain Eukaryota; kingdom Metazoa; phylum Arthropoda; class Insecta; order Hemiptera; family Aphrophoridae; genus Philaenus; species Philaenus spumarius. The sequence continues at coordinate 41,215 of JAGFPH010007669.1, read as the reverse complement.
AAAATTATAAACAGCCACCATTTTGAAAATATTTAAAATAATGTTCCAGTTTTCCGTACGGTGATAAAAGGTTTCGCAACAAATATGTATACAAAGTTTGAGCTCAATATCTTTTCTAAAAATATTAAGTATTTTGTAAAAAAACACATACAGACAGACGGACGAAAAAGAAGCACCGTAGACCCATGTTTATATTGTGATATATGTTTATCTGGATCCCAGGAACATATTCACAAAAGGGGTCCAGAGAGTTCGGAGACACCCTGTATATACTGGATGGTCCAAAGGTAGTCTTATGTGCCTCGTAGAAAACTCCCCTTTTCTCTCTCTGCGTCGCTAAAGAACAGCATGAGCATCTGTTCGCCGAACCATCTTCACTATAATACCTGGTGGAGAGATAGCACCAATCCTAGGTGTCAGGCGATGACAAACATCAATCATAGATTCATTTATCGGGAAATCCAGCGCAACACCGACTTTCCCCACTGACTCTACAACGTTTTCATTTTCTCACTGCTGGATGCCATGAATTTCAATAGTATTTTTGTGACCATACTGTTCTAAATCAACCATGCGTTCGTCTAAAGTGACTATCCTTCTACGCATTAAGGGGCTGCTACAGTGGCGGTCATCTTGGATTTTTATCCCATAAGAGCAATGTTAAATTTAAAACCATTTATTTCGTTTACTTTTTATCATAAAATTCTTTGCAAGGTCTCATTTTAAGCACAGTCACAATACGCATCCGTTTTGCAATTTACATTTTTTTAAAATGCTTTTGATTTGTTATGTAATTGACATTTTGTAAGTACAAAGTTTGAATTTCTTTCCTAACACAATAAAAAATTAATAACAAAAAATAATTTGCAAGCCGGATCCGAAATTTTATAAAGAATATTCAGTTTTTTTTTCAACACTCAATTACAAAAGATAGACTTATAAAATGGTTTGAAATGAGGCAATGTCAAAGCGTTCAGCTGTAAGAAATTGCACTGTTTGGATAGGGCTACAGTGAGAAGCGGTGGCTTTTCCGGTTGCTTTCTCGTTTACTGGAGCAGACCCTTAACTCATTTTCCGAACTTAACCCTTCTGAAACGTCCTCAATCGCGGCTATACCTTCTGTTGCGATTCCAACATTAGTAGGGCTTCCGACAACTGGTCATGGCAAGAGTTAATTGAACCGTCCAAAGATTTTTCCACTCTTTTAAAATCGTCCTTCGTCTCTTTTACAAGGTTGTAAATATCTTCGTACGTAATTTCCAACGTATTTCGGAAGTTTCTAGAACATTCGGGAACATTCTCGTTAGTCTCGCCCACTTTGGCACTCGATTCCCAGCAGCATCCGATAAAAATTCCATCGGTGCGATGAACTCTTTTGACATCATATCTCCGTAGATACAGGATGGAGGGCTACCATACCGTATTATAACCCTGTGGCTGGGGAGAGGGTGCGGAGTTACAGCATTGTATTTGGATAACCTAATAGAACTCCGATCCAATGCAATATTTCGTTCCACTGGAAATTCGACGCTATCTATTGGGGAAACGACGGAAGCTGTGTGAAACACCAATGCTACCAATGATTTCTCCCTAGCGCTACCTCGCGGCGCGATCAAGCACTATTTTCCCGACAACCTAATTTTCGCCACACTGCTGCCGTATGGATGCAAGATCTATTTATTATTCATGATCTATGGTTATAGCGACACGAACGGACAAACCACGCTTATAATTGTTACATAAATTGATTACCTCATGAAACATCATTTAAATTTCTCACACATACATATCAAACATATTTTCTTCACGAAATCAGAAAGTGTAATCTGCGAGGTCACTAAACCCACGGGAATCCACTATCACATAAAAACAGCTGTACTATGTAGTTGGCTTTAGATTTACTATGCGATTGAAAAATAAATGAAATATTCACAAACAAGGAACGCAAATTCTGCTCAAGGTTCAGCATTCATGTAAGATCGCTGAACATAAAGTTCTTGTCCTCAATTACTATCCAAGGCATTCACTTCGCATACTTTTTAGTATTTAAATACTTTGTCAGATTCTTTGACGGCGTAGTTTTCCTAGGCATTTTAAAAATAAAATAATTCACAATTTCTAAAATGTTTTAATTTCAATTTATTTTAACAAAATATAGCAACTTATTCGAAAATAATTATAATGTAATACACTAATTCACAAGTTCATATTAAGAACACGAATTTAAATCGTTGGTTATATTAATTTATTCTGAAATTTGATAGGTTTTTTTTATTTTGTCCATATTACAACTGAAATTTAAAAAGTAACATATACATGATTTTTTATAGTTAAATAATAATAATACAACATAATTTTAGGTTATACTGAACCAACACACGATTCATTAACGCATTTACATTCATACCACAGCAACCAAGTTAGACATAAAAAAAAATCAAAAATATTAGTACAATTTCATAACCATCGGATGATTGGTTTTATATTAAAACGTAATTAAAATTTCCTTTTTACAATACAGTATAGACTAGCCGCGCTTCGCTCGCACGTTGCAAATACCAACGGCAATCTAATACGACATTTGCTTATACTCGAAGTTACAACAACCGTAACGACTCGTCTTCTTTTAAAATTACATCTCTCATACAGTACAACACATAATTATAATCATGAGTTGCAACAGCCTTGTGGATACGATGAAATGTCAGTGAGTCAAGTTTACTCGAGTAAAGGGAATATTTTTATTTAGAAGGCTGTGGTGTTTTTATTGACAATCCGTGTGCAATCAGAAGTAAACTGTTGCGGATGATTGTTTCCCAGCAGAGTTTCCTCGCTGAAGAAATTATGACGCGTCCACCGTAAACGAACAAAGTATGACATTTAATTTGTAACTATCCGTAAACAATATAGTTCGCAGGCAGTGTAAATTAAATGCTATGCAATTTACAGAAAAATATTATTTTTCTTAGAATTACTGAGTAGGCTTAAAAAATAACTGCTCACTGGTTAATTCCCTGGAACAGCTTACAGGTGTTCAAATTATGATTTTAAGTTGACAACTAAAACCCGGATTTTTAAAAGAAAATGTTTTTCTGTAAATTTTAAGCCAATAGAGAAATGAAAAAAATTCAAATATGAAAAATGTTGATAATTGTAAGGGCTTCAATTTGATATGTAAGATGACCCACATTGCAATTTGAAAACTTTGAGATATTGACTTTTTAAACTTCTAAAAGTTGTAAATTTTGAAACCTGCTAAAATGTGAGAAAACCTACCAAAGTTAGGTATTGTTTGAAAGGTCACATCTTTGTCAATGTACTTTAAAAATTTTAGCTGTTAAGAAAAATTTTATGTCAAGTGTAAAAAGATATGTAAACTTAAGTTTTTATGATGTTTCGGGCCACCCTATATTGACAGTGCAAGATAAATGAATTTTTTTTTTAATGATCAGTGTACCGAGACCTTTAAAATAAGGTACAACACGACCTACCTTTACATTTCAAAATTTCCCATAAACCAACCCCCAAAAAATACCCTTTTGGGGCATTTTAGAGGGTCGAAAATATTTTTCCTGAATTCCTTTGGGGTCGAAATAGGGGGTTATCAGTTTAAACTAAATGTCAAAGTATTCTCGTTTCAATGCTATACAAGCCGGCCAACCGCTCTGATACACCCTGTATATGTATTCGCACCCTAGCGGCCGAATTTTAAGTCCGATTTGGTTCAAATTTGGTACACGTGTTGGTTGTCTACGTCGCTCGGACGAGTTCGCTAGCCAAAAAAAAATCCAACAAACGGAAGCACGTATTTTGACCGGAAGTAACTATTTTTTGAGATTTTTCCTACGAGAATGAATTTGTTTTTGAGGTTTTTCTACAAAATGTTGGATGTTATTCTGCACATTTTGATTTTTACGCGACCTTATAGCTCGCTTGGTTCCCCCAAAATCGATCAAAACGTAAAATACCATAGAAGTACCAGGTTCAAAGCCATGTGGTGGATTCTACCGTGGGGTTGACGTGCGAAACACGCACTGCTTTGTGTATTGAAGATACTCCCAATACGCGGAATGGCGTGCGAAGCATTTTGCAGCTATTCACCACCGTCGTGAATATTATTATTTTCCAAATTATTGGTTGAAACCCTAAAACATAGGCCTATAAACTTAATTTTTGAAATTTGCTCAACTCACGTCAGCGGTTCAGCTGCGTGGTCGAATTATCTTCATAGGAGTCTTTGGATGTTTCCTAAACAAGTGGTTCTGTTGCATTATTTTGATTACGTCTAAAAATATGGATATATGTACAACAAATACAGCACCAGGAAAACTTGTGAGTATCGTGCCAGACAGGAAAGGTTAAATTTATACAGTAAACTTCCCTCATAAGTTGGTGTAAAGTTCATGAATAAGCTTCTCAAAAGCATTCAAAATTCACGAAACTATTGTTTCCTTTAATACAAGATTTAAAAAAAACAGTCATAGACAATTTCTATTGCCCGGATCCTTTTTTTCGGTGCATCATCATCGTTCTACTTCATGATAGATGTGATATCTTTTACTTTCTCACTATACTATATTATAGAGAAAGTGTAGTAATTGCAAAAAATCTATGTTGAGATTTTTGTGGAAATATCCGTTTTGGGACCCCCTGAGTCCAAAAAAGTAGTTTTTACAAAATGTCTGTCTGTATGTCGCATAATGATTTTGATAAAATTTGGCTTATTTGTAGCCTTTAATGTACCCTACCATATGCAAAAAACCACATCTTTCTAAAAATTGTCGTTTAGTTAATAATAATAATAATGACTGATTTTGGGGGTTTTTTGGCCAGTAAGGGGGTTGTTTTTCAAAAAATTTCAAAACCTTTTTCATGCATCTATACAGGACTAATTGACGTGTTTGGTGCAAATTTTTCGAAATCGATGGAACAGTTTTATCTCTAGCTAATAATAATGATATTTATTAGTTAATCTCCTACTTTAATATCAGCTCTCCTACCCCACCCTACAATCATGAAGTCACAGTGAATCTGTTTAATAATTTAAATATGTTTGTGAGAAAGTATGTGCCAGTTCGTGGTACCGTTTATGTTTCTTTTGCAGTACGATATATCTTGTTAACGAATTTCTACAGAAAAGATGAGCTATTGCAGTGATCCTTATGGTGAGACCTAAGATCGGGAATAGTAAATGAACACCGATCATGGTCCCCAGAACAAATTTTGGGGTGTCATTAAAAATTATATATATGTATATACGAGTTCGCACTCTAAACAACCGCATTTTAAGTCCGATAGGGTCCAAATTTGGTACACACATTGGTTGTCTAAGTCGCTCGGACGAATTCGTTAGGCACAAATATCAAACAATCGGAAGTACGTTTTTTTGCAAGGAAGGAACTACTTTTTTAAATTTTTTGGACTAAAATTATTTATCGTACTTTTTATGGTTTCATTTAAACAAAATAAAAGTAAGATGTTATTCTATACAGTTCGTTTTTTTACACTACCTTTCAGATCGTTTGGTTCCCTCAAAAATCGATCAAAACGTAAAGTACCATAAAAGTACCCGGTTCAAATTTTCTGATCAAAGGCCGTCGGCCGAGTTTGTACTCTGCGAGCGAAGCGAACCAGTCCGTAACCCGAGGCTACAAGGTCGAGGTGCAAACTCGCAAAGCGAGTATCTCCTTGCGAGTGGAATGAAGGAGCGTGTGAGTTGAGGCTGGAGGCTTAGGTGCAAACAAATTCTATGAATATATTTTGTACACCCTTGCGCCTTTGTAAGTAGACCAAAACTTCCCAAATAATTGTAGGTTGAAACACTAAAACATATAAATTTAATTTTAGAAATTCGCTAAGCTTACGACAGCGGTTAAGAATTAATATCTTATTCTTACAGATTTTTAATTTTTTTAATTTTGTGTAATTGATGATAATTATTGTATATTTTTCTCAATTTTTTAAGCTGCTTGTTGTTTAATTGTATTTTGTAATTTTAAGTGTATTGCTCCAGTTTGTTGTCATTCGTGTATAATATGACCTGTTTTATACAGATAGGTACTTTTTGTCATAAAGTACAATATTGAATAAATAAATTACGAACATAAAGCAACAGTTTTCCCACATGGTTTGTATGCTGATTTTCATTCAATTTGTCAAATTTAATTTGTCCTGTTTTCTTCATCTTTTTCTTGGGTTTTAACCACTTTGCTTCTTCACTAATTGTTTTGAATAAATCAAATAATAAATTTATTGTGTAAGTGTTCTTGACAATGGGGTTGCGGTCCCGAAACGCGTCGTAACATTCGAACGACCAAAAAAAGTCACAAGACGGACCATTAAAAGGTAATATTTAATATTATTATTAATATATTTTATTATCCTATATAATATTAAATCTAAATAGTATGCAATAACAGTAAAATATAACCTGCTTTAACACAACAGACTACTTAACAGACTCGACAAACTATAAACAAACAGCTGATAGACCGTGATGTTGACTAATGTGCTTTTTACCGGAAAGATATTGGATATGAGGTCTTGGCAGAAACAGTGTATTTTTAAACCTTTATAACTATGGACATATTTGTTTTAAAGAAGTGAATATTAACACTGAATTCTTAGTATTAAACTCGATAAGGAACTCCTATTAGCTCAAATATACGAAGTTTGAAATTATTTCAGTAGTTACGGAGAAAGGTGTACGCCTACAAGAGGAGCATGCGCATAGGAAGTGTTTTGAGGTCATAACTGTCATGTAGGTGAGTGAAAAGATGCGCTGATAAAGTAGCACGGGTCAAGGAGAGCAAGTGATCTGGACGCAGGGACAGAACAGGTGGATTAGTTTCCACAGAAAATCGGGTACTTCCTTCGTAAGCTCTGAAACCGTCCGACAGATTCAGGACGAAAAGTAGGTTAATGATTGGGAAGGATGTTGAAGACGGAAGAAGCCCCTTTGCGTTGAAATTGTCAGCTGTTCGTGGGAGGCTAATCGTAGCTGGCAGTTAGAACAGATTCTATGAACGTTAAATGAATGCGTGTTATCTTATTTATCAAAGGTGACGACATCTTAAAAGCTATACTTAAACAAAATAAATAGGTTTAGATAAGATTTTATGTATCTATATTATCAAAAAATTGCCAATATTGTGTTTGTAGGACAGAAAGTGCGGGTACACTCCAATGAAGAATCGACCACACAATAGTTCGTAAAGACGGACAAAGAGTCTGGGCCTTTTCTGATTGACAGCTGGCCTCGTTGTCCCTCTTTGCACTTAAAATAGCCCTCTACCTGCTTCAGTTGGTATCTAACTCCCCAAAAGTTGTATAACTTAAGAATAAATATTAAGTCATTTAATTAAACCTTATTCATAGGGGTTTTTTTATATATTGTTTTACAATACGGTTTCCAATTAAATATATTGTTTGTGTAATAGATGTGGCACTAGCAATTATATGGACTAGAGTTTCTTTACCATATTCCTGAAACAGTAAACAAAAATACATTAAATATACATATACAAAGGTAATAATTATTATACTTCTTTATATCAACATACATTTAATAAACTTTCTTGTGTCTTACTAACTTTAATATATATTTTTAGATATCTGATTATGAGTTTAGTTGGTAACCTTTGTACAATTAATTATACATTTTTAGTACTGATTCCATTAGAGTTTCTTTCCCATATTCCTGAAACAGTAAAAAGA
>JAGFPH010007668.1:48423-63235 GCA_018207615.1 Philaenus spumarius | reverse complement strand
CTAATATATATATATATATAAAACCCTAACCGATCACCATCGCCTGTGAAATACAAAGAGACATCTGATACACGATTTTTGTTGGTTAAGTTGTGTTTGAAATTACTAAAAAGTACCCCAAAACAGAATTTCTTTTATCTTTCTGCAACGGTTGATGCTAAGACAAAAAACTTTCTGCAAGTGCGGGCGTTTTAGTAATAAATTAATCATTGAAGTTTTACAGATGAATAAGTAAGCAATTCACACATGATCAATTCTTTGTGTTTATTGAACTAAGCAATTATTTGAATTTCTATAAAATACTTGAAATAGATATACCTTAAAACCTCTTTAATCCTTAATTTTACTTTATACTTTGAAATATGGCAAGGATTCATTCAAATCTTCTTAGATTTTCCTTACATATTTGTATGTTACTGCTCGGGACATTTATTTTTTGAGACTGGTTTGATGTGGTTGTAGTACTGAGTCCCTGTATTTCTGACATTGGGCACGTTTAAAAAATTTTCTGTTTTCTTTGTAACCAGCAAGAGGTCCACTAGTCATTATGTAAGCCAACATATCAGTAGTGCCAATCTCTTCATATGAAAAATCGCTGGCAGCAGGGCGTTTAATAGAGATAGATCAAGATGGCGGTGCGTACAAATGACTCGTTATGTGGTAGTTGTAAAAATTCTGTAAATGATGATGAAGATGGATTAATGTGTGATGGACTATGTTCCAAAATAAGTGATTTAGTGAGGTGGTACTGCCAACCATGTGGTGATCGACTGGACAGCTTTATTGGTAAGGTGTCCAATTTCGACAATAAAATTAATTTACATTTGACTGTTGACAAGCTTGTTAAAGGAGTGATAAATGATAAGTTAGTATTAAATGAGCGGATGGATGTATTGTCAAATGAACAAACTAAGTTAAGTGGTCTTGTGTCGTCTGCTCAACATGGCATTTCGTCCGTTGAGACTCTTGCTTTTAAACAGAACACAAGTACTGATTGTCCGTTATTGGCTAAAGGCAGACCAATTGGAAACGGTTAGTCAAAGACCGCAGAAAATGACATAATGACAATACCGAATCCTCAAATCATTCGAATGAAAACATCGAACACCAGCGTTCGATCGATACAAATTATGTCAAACGAATGTCGTCTGTCCCTCATCAAAACAACAACAACTTTTGAGGAAGTGACGGTTTTCAAACTGTAACCTACAAAAATGCATTTAACTCGGACTCAAGAAAGGCCTATGCACAAGCGGTAAAGGTTAAAAGTGCTAGTTATTTACGGTCTGATACAGATAGGCCTAGAATTGAAGCTGTTGTTGGGAAGAGACGATTAGTCAAGGAGAGGCTAAACTTGCTAGTGTAACTAAATTAAACTGGATTTTCGTATCACGTCTGCAGCTTAATGTTTTCAAAGATGACGTGGCAAAAATTACCTTGCTGGTAACAGAATCTCAGGACACTACTGTGAAGATGTTGCCTCTAGATTTTATACTTATAAATCATTCAAGATTGGTGCGAATGATCAGTGGAAGGAGAAGCTATTGGATCCTGAGTTCTGGGAGGAAGGTATCTTATTGAAAGAATACGTTCCCCAAAGACGCAATTTCAACAATGGTAATTTTTTGTCCAAAAAGTCATTTTTAAAACAAAATCATTTTGTACATAAAATATTTATAATATAAGCTCTCTGAGCGCTGGATTGTAACAAATATACAAAAATGGTTCTTATACCTACACTATCGTACGAGTGACATGCTGATGTTATAATTGTGATCATAGCCCCGGGCTTCAAGATGATAAAATATTTTTTCCTATAATAACCTGATTAGTTTTTTATAAGACATATCTAGCCTTTAAAATAATTTTGAGCATATATGAAGCGGAGTAATTATGTGCTTTATGTTGTTTCAATGTCTTTTTTGCCGAAACATGAATATAAACAGGAACAGCGTTCGGTAAGCGGGGAGTATGGGCGTAGTAGGGAAAAGCAGAGCAGACAAGTTGCGGCGTAGTGATGCGCGATTGTTTGATGCTCGAGATGTTTGAACAATCGAGACAATCTACTAAAACGTCACGCAATCGCGTATCACACTAGTTGGGTGTATTACTAAGAGAAGTAGGACAAAAGTGGTTTTAAGTTTTACAGAATAAAGACTTTGTATATAGAAACTCGATTTTTTTAATTTTTACCCTAAAAGTCACTGATTTTTATTTCTGGGAACTATTAGACACCCTGAAAGCGGTTTTAAATCTAACAACTATTTACAAGAAATTCAATGTATCTTTTTCCAAAGACTTCAATGTGTTCATATAATCTTCATTAAGTGGAATACGTTCAACAAAATACTGTCAGCAACGAAACTGTTAAACGGCCCCTTCAACGTTTTTAAAGGACGACGCGAGCACATTGTTTTGAATCGGTTCGATTTTTAGGAGAAATTTTGATTGAAATGTTTGTTTTGGACAAGTTTATTGAGCAGTAGATTTTTACACACTGTTTTTAACGGATGCGGAGCCAACAGACAGTGTAGACCGGGCTTAAATCACTCAATAATTACAAAAACTACCATTTTTAATGAGTGCAAATTTTCAAAATGATGGATTCCGAACTATCGGGTCTGCCGGATTATCGAGGTCTTACTGTATTTCGAATTTTAATAATTGAAAACGTTTGAGAATTATCACTGACTGACAAGGAAAAGTTACTAAGCGAGGAATGTTTTTATTTTTGGGTTACAAACAAACTTCCAGCTGGAAAGTTGTAGCCAATGAATTGATCTAAACTTTTCAATTCACCGATTTGTGATAAAATGATTACATCACTATGAAATCGTTTTTAAATGAGCGCGAGGCGGTGACGCGTCCCCACTCCCGGTGTACTGTCGTTTGATACTGGAATATTTACATCCTTATCGTTTATGTGTATATTGTTACTTTAAGGTAATATAGTAAATCAATTGTCCCCAGGTAATTATGCCAGCTAGAAAAAAAGTAAGCATTTTATTTTAACATAAACTAATTATAATTTATAATTAAAATTTGATATTATTGAAGTGGACACAAAAAGATAAGTTGGAGGTTAACGTTTAAAAAATAATATCAATATTACGTACATTCAAAGAAATTAAATTAGAGATCAATATTGGAAAAAGAAAATTGTAATTACGTAAAAAAAATGAGTTAAATATTTAATTAAAAGAATTACTTTATAATTTATAAATGGCTATTTTTAACTTGCGATTTCCGATTAGTGAACAAATTAAATAAAAGACAGCATATTTCTTTATTTCTGGTAACGAGTTCCAGTGAGTCAAATACTGATGACAGATTGACATACCAAATCAAGATGAAGTTTAAATACATCAGTTATTTACTACATTTACCAAATCTTAGGTAGTGATTTTCAACACTTTTACACTTGAGCACCTCCTTCGAATTATAGGGTTGTACCACACCATTACTTATGTTTTAAATTTCAGAGACGGTCAAATACGTACCATACACATGGGAATATGTGTATATTTAAGTGTAAATAAAAAAAATACTGAATATAAAACCATGATAATAGAAAAAGCTGGTTGTACGTACAGTACGATTTTTTTAACCGTGCCCTCGGCTCGGCTAGTGCGCGGTGGGCTAGCGGTGTAGCGGGGAGGGATTGTAAAGGCAGTTCCACTAACTTCGAATAAACAAAAATTATTGAATAATTATTCGAATAAAATTATTGAAATAAAAACTACTTGAATGAGTCATAGACTACTTGTCTCTTGTTCGAGTATTCGAATAATAATACTGTGGTGTGGTTAAGGTAAATGCCAGACACCAAGTAGGCCTACTTCCCCCCCCCCAGGCAGGAAGTTTTCCCAAGAATCTAACTTCAGACATCCGTACCGAGCAAACCGTAAGTCAAACGAAAAAATGATTCAAATAAAATATTTAATTTGGACCTTTATCTAAAACTTTCTCGCGAACACTTTGTCTCTGACCAACAAATAAAAAACTTTCCAGCGGTGTGAAAATTTTATGTCATTATTAAAGTACATTGTTGTAATATTGATTTTTAAAATATGAAATAGGTTTTGTAATGGATTTTCTTTTACATCATACGAGTCGTATGGTTCTTATCTGGGTATCCGTGAAAGTTTCATAATTTTACATCGCTGCTAAGTGTATTAAATTACAGTGTTATTGAAGCTCGGTTTTCGCTGTTTCACGCCGCTCGGCTCAGTTTTCGTGGGGAAAACTAGAGTAGACAAAATGATTTCTAACGTTATCATTCAGGTTAGTACAATCATGGCCGAGGGCACGGTTAAAAAAATCGTACTGTAATTGTTTTAAACAAGTGGCAAATACAATTTCTGAATCCAGTTACAGTTAATTTCTCGCTATTCGCGGGAGATAAGTTCCAACAAATTGCCACAAATAACAAAACCGCGAATAGCGAAAAATAAATCTTTATAGAAAAAGGGGGTTATGTTCTTGTAATATAGAAAATTTAAAAACATTATGTACTAATACCTACAATTAATTTATTTACATAAGATATAGGCAGTCGTTGTTATACGCTGTCCGGCGATTTCGCTTTTACGTGGTAAAAAAAGTCCTTGAAAGGTTTAGTATTTGAGCCGAGTTGTTTGGAGTGTAGACTACAGTTGATAAGTTATCAGAGCGTTGTTTGTCATCTCACTCTCCCCTCAAGGTCAGTGCTCTCACAACGGTACCTTTACCCATCCCTACTTGCTCGTTCATTGTCTGGGTTTGTCTATTTTTAGAACTAAGTCATGCCGAGGCACCAAACTATCGTCTGTCAGTAGCGGAAATATTGGTTACGACTGTTACGAGTGATAAAACTTAGTAAAAACTTACTTTCAAAATATTTTACTGTTATTTTAATTAATTCTTTAAAATTAATTTGACTCGCTGTACACTAAATTGTAGTCTCCAACTAAATCACAGTATGCCATTTACCTTCATTTGCACAAGTCCACTTGTATGCAGAGTTGTGTTGTAGGGAAATCCCATCTTGTATGTTTTGTTGTATTTGTGAGTGTTTCGCCGACGTGGTATTTATACAATGTTATTAAATTCAAACAATAATAATTACAGTGCTACACTATAATAATTTACGAATTTTGCCTGTACTTTATTGCTATTTATCAGAGTTGGGACTAACGAATAGGAAAACTAACGAATAGAGTAACTAGTTAGTTTTTGTACTAACTTATAACTCTACTCGTTAGTTTTTTTAGCATTAACTTCTAACTGTAACTAGTTAGAAAAATGAGCAACGAATAGAAATTCTAACAAGTTAGACTTATAAGCAACAGCCTATTTTGAAAAGGACCATTTCGGTCACCAAAGAGCGGAAATTCAAACAATGGGTTTGTTTAGGCGGAGTCGGTCCGTTATGATTTCTCAGAATAGCGATAAGGAAAGTGCACTCAACTCAAGGTTGTGCGAGGGGCTGGAAAAGAAGTGACAAGGGACTAGAATGTTGGGGGGAGGGGGCGGGGGCGTCCTGGGGTTGTTGACTTTGCCACAAACAATCACGAGCACACTTTCTTTTTTTACTTTTAGATCACTCGGCGCATCAGCTATGTGTACTTTGGTTTTTGAGAGGGATTGAGATGCACAATCAGTAGACCGGTTGTCGCCGTGGTACTAACTTACTTTTTGTACTTTCAATCTTGTACAATTAATTGCCCAAGTGGTGTGGAAAGTGTTTACTGTTTTGTAGAACTGTTTGTAGTGCTGGCGTGTTGTTTCTAGTTTAATTGAAATTTTGCTTATATAGTTTAAAGTTTAGATAGTTCTAGATTGTTTAGTAGTATAGTTTCATTTGTTAAAATGAGTGAAGGTTTATGGCTAAATTTGAGTAAACTGTTTACTCAAATTAACCGGAACAGCAACAGTAACAATGTTACGTTCAAGTGTCTTTTACGTTTGCCGAAGAACAAGCAAGTTAAAACATCTGTTACATCAGCTTCCAATTTAAGGGCGCAATTTAATACTTTTAAATAAATAGTTAATACTTAGAACTTTTTTGGCGGTAGGTAACTTTACTATTATATAAATAGAACACGTAAATAAATGTCAAACTATTTAGTGTTGACTTTTTTTAGGACGTAGAGTCGTAGAGGGTTTGAAAAGTCTTCAAACCAATTTATAGAGATCTCTGATTTTATAAAATATTTTTTTAAGTCATGGTTTTTATATATTTATTGTTATATTATTATTATATATTTCTAATATATATATATTAATAGAATATGAGTAAAAATAAATTATAAAAAAATCTACATAAAGGCCTACCTATTATATTTTCTTAGTTTAAAATTGTATCTAGGCCTTTATAAATTTATATAAATTATAAATATTATATCTTTTATAAATTATAAGTGTTTGTTTGGAAATAAATAAGTTATTATTTTCTTATAGTAGCCTACATGTTATTTACTACTAGCTTATATAAATTAATGTTTTGCAATTTCTAGTTACCGTTGTTTGGTCTAAAAAATAATTTATATGTTACTGTACTTTGCACATTTTCGTTTTTTTTAATTTGCAAATAAAAACAACTGTTTCACCTGACACAAACATTCTAAACAATGCCTGGGAAATCTTAAAAATAACAAAACAATATGTAATTTTGTTTACTTTTTCTAGTTGAAGTAAATAAAAAACCGACTAACTTATAACTTTATTTAGTTACTTTTTTGCTGACTAACTTTTAACTTTATTCAGTTAGGATTTTTCCTGGCTAACTTATAACTCTACTCAGTTACTTTTTTTATCAACTAACTCTAACTTCTATCAGTTACTTTATTAGACTAACTTTCCCAACTCTGCTATTTATACAGTATTTTTTCTTTTTTTAGCGACCGCGAATACCAAGTCCGCGAATGTCGAGGGATTGCTGTACTAAAATGTATGCAACACGAGGCTGAGAGAGGAACTGACTGTTGCTTATGCTTATTCCTCATTAGAGCGGAGGAATGTGTTAGGTTCAATAGTGCTTACCTTTAATCTCAAGTCGTTTTGATGCAGAAACTAGCTCGCAACTACTAGCTCTGAAAACCTACTTTTGTTTTGTATTATTATTGAACCCTTCCGCATGTCACCAAAAACACTCTCGCGCAGAACCTGTGGTGATCTGGTCTAGAGTAAACATTCATAATTAAAACATTTACTTTGACAAATAACTCACCATGTCAACCTCTTCAACTTCTTCCTTTATTTCGATCGGTTCCATTTTCACTTTTATTCCACCGTCCTAAGACAGAAACAAAAGTATTGTTAACAGACAATATAATGCCCGTAGTAAAAATTATCTATTTATTTATCTTTCACACCCCAGTAATAGGCATACAGCTAGCAATAACAACAAAGTAGGCGTATATATAAAAAATTTGTACACACTAAGTAAACGTTTATGTGTTGAAATGTGTATAGGCGACCTCACAGCTTACTAGCTGTGTCAAGATTACCAACTGTAAATGAAGAAAAGGACGAGTTCTGCCAATATAAGCTGTGATATCTTATGATTATTTCTAAACTAAAAATGGCAGTGGTAACTGTGCTTGGGTTTAATATTTCTAAATTCTACTTCACAAATTTATATTTTTACTGCTATTAACCCTCTACCCAGAACATTGAGGGATCCGGTTATTTGAGACACCCGTCGTAGAGATAATGGCATTATAAAAACACAATTTAAATGCACTTTTTAGAGGGATTTGCAAACTTTTAAATATATTTTTTTTTTTATTCAGCAACTGAATGGAATAAATTATTAAAATTTTTTTATTCAAATATTAACCCTCAAAGTGGCAGACTGCAGTCTCTCGGGCGCAAATGCAACCCGCTCGAACCTTAGCGAGAATTTGCATATATTTCCATAAATCGTTAATTTAACCCACTTACAATAATCCAACCGTAATAAAACTGGCACCATTTGAAAGGAAATGAATTAAACTTTAATTTTTGTATTTACAACTTTTTCGTAAAACGTATATTTACATACGTAATCATCGTTTTAAAATATGCATATCGTGTCACAGCTATTTCCGCGGGCGAATCTGCATACAATTGTGCTGTTATTTCCCACTTCATCAACGTTGGAATTCCCCTACTGAAGTATTTATATCGAGATTATAAAGCTACCATTGGATTCTTCAAGATTTTATCTTTCTAATGGTGCCTTCCAATCAGGTGTCACTATTTTAATCGATTTATTCCTAGAATGTCTGTAAACCCTTGCGATTGGACAGGTTTTCAACCAATGAAACAGCCCATTTGTCAACAGATAATACGTCTACTCTATCAAATGTTTTGACAGATGGTTTTACACCATTTTGTAGAGAAAAGACTGACCTTTTTAATGGTGGGAACTAAACTTGAATAAACCAGTTTTTTTGTTTGTCTAGACAGAGGGAAAAGCACATGATTAGAGCGATCTGTTGTGACCGATTGCTCGGTCTCGTTCCCACGTAATGCAAAGCACCCTTCTTGTAAGACGGCAAAATGTCATTTGATTCATGTCATTTTGTTATTCAAATAAAGATAACTCAAACACTTTTGTGAACTAAGGAAAAACAATTATACCGTTCTTTTCTTTGATTTATCCTCTACACTTTGTTACAATAATATTTTATTTTTGGGCAAAGCATATATTAGTAAATTACGTTTCAATCTAAGCCTAGGTTTGTTAGCAGTTGTGTACTTGGAACATAAAAACAGTTTTTTCAAAATAAGTAATTTGAAATTGATAAATGTTTTTATACTGTTCTATTTAGAACTAAATTACGAAACTTTTTTATGCTTACGAAAAAAATACAAATGTTTACTACTTGTTATGTAGGCATAAAATTGTTTTTTCCTTCCGTTTCTGAACACTTTTTGCTTTCTAAGCTAATAACTTTTACAATTTCAAAAGAAACTAATTTTTAGTGGCATATTTGAGTTCTTTGAAGTTTCTTCTACAAAAAAGCTATTGAACACTTTTGGATTTTTGTTCATTTACTATTATTGTCGAATTTTTAAAAATATGCTTGCAAAACGCTATAAACGGGCTGGCCAATTTTAGCTTTAACGATGCCAGTTCTAGGGTTAACACACATAAAATTAAAATTAAACAGCAACAAATCAAATTATGCTTTAGATTGAATACAAATTAGGAAAACTATAAATGAACGCTTACCATGAAAAAAAAAACACAAAATAAACGCTGAAAATCATAAACGAAGCTGTGCT
This sequence comes from Philaenus spumarius, assembly GCA_018207615.1. NCBI lineage: Eukaryota > Metazoa > Arthropoda > Insecta > Hemiptera > Aphrophoridae > Philaenus > Philaenus spumarius. The sequence continues at coordinate 53,980 of JAGFPH010007668.1, read as the reverse complement.
CCAGCAAAGCAACAACCCGAACTCAAGGTTATAATCTCACAATGTGTTTGATAAAGAAATGTTCTAAAATAGCGATAGTAAGAGTTCGATGTTTAAGGGTAGTGGCGGTCATCTTGGATTTTTATCCCATAATAGCAATGTTAAATTTCAAACCATTTATTTCGTTTATTTTTCTCATAAAATTGTTTGCAAGGTCTGATTTTAAGCACAGAAACAATAAGCATCCGTCTTGCAATTTACATTTTTTTAAATGCTTTGTTATGTAATTGACATTTTGTAAGTACAAAGTTTGAATTTTTTCCCTAACACAATAAAAAATTATTAATGAAAAATAATTTGCAAGCCGGATCCAAAATGTTATAAAGAATATTCAGTTTTTTTTCAACACTCAATTACAAAAGATAGACTTATAAAATGGTTTGAAATGAGGCAATGTCAAAGCGTTCAGCTGCAAGAAACTGCACTGTTTAGATAGGGATACAGTGAGAAGCGGTTGCGTTTCCGGTTGCTTTCTCGTTTACTGGAGCAGACCCTCAAGCAATCCAAGACTAGTGCAATAAATAGAGAGCAGATTAATAAACTTTAAGCTTTACGAGTGAGAAGGAATTATTTAAAAAATAATAACAATACACCAATTCTCACACACAACAAAGTCATTTCCAATCAAGGATGTCGCTATGAAAGTGGGCTTCACCTCCCCCCCACCCAATAATTTTAAAATCCAAAAAGTTTGGAAATTTGAGATATTGGAAAAAAAGTCGGGATTAAATTGTTGATAATTAACAACATTCACGAATAACATAGGAAGTAATTATTTCCCATCAAAAATGTTGGGCGAATCAAAATATTTCTGTACCAAATAAATGCATTGTCTTCTCTTAAATGATGTTCTGGGAAATTTAGTCCCAACCTCGTTATTGTGGCAAAACTGACTGTCACCGACTCACCATGCTATGCACTGCTCCAGGCCGTCAGACCAGTGTTGCGAGATTGGGGTTTTTTCCACCAAAATGGAGAAATTTTTAAGTTTGCGGGAAACATTGGGGAAAAGAAATTGGTGGGGAAAAGTATAGGGAATTTTTTCAATAATGTGATGAACGTGTTGAAATTTTTGTAAAAAACTCTTACAGTGCTCAATATAGCACGTGCAATGTTAAAAACCCTACTTAGAGAAGTAAATTTTTCAAAAAAATTCCGAGGGTGAGCCTCCATGGCCCCATCTTTATTGGGATTTTTTCACACAACCTAACCCAGAGCACCTTCTGCGTGTTGGGACCCAAACCACAGAAGTTCGGAAATATGATCAACATTTTTGGGAAATTTTAGATTTTGCCCCCACCTCCCCCCCTTCAATAATTTATTGTAGCAGCGTCTCTGTCTTCACTGATACATGAGTTACAACTATAAACTAGAAAAACTTAAAACTAAGTTGAAGACTTGTCATTGATTATTAAATGCATGTGTGTGAGAATTAGTGTATCCTAATTGTTTTTAAAAGAGAACAGGCTCTTTAGTAATCAAATAGATAGAGTTATTTCGATGTGAGCAATACGTGCACAAAATTCATATCGTGTATACCCGACCGCAAGGGGGGAAAAGGTTCATGGTCATAACTTTAGAACAATTCACAACATCCTCTGACAACACCACTATTTAACCAACACTACATAACCAAGTATAAAAAACAGTACCAGGAACTGGCACATACTTTCTCACAAACATATTTAAATTATTAAACAGATTCACTGTGACCTGTAGGCTGGGGTAGGAGAGGTGATTTTTTATTAATGTAGAAGATTAACTAATAAATATTATTACTATTATCTAGAGAGAAGACTATTCGATTGATTTCGAACAAATTTGCACCTCACACGTCAATTAGGTCTGTATAGATGCACGAAAAAAGATTTTGAAAAACAACCCCCTTTATGGCCAAAAAAACCCCAAAAAATCAGTTATTATTATTAGCTAAAAGAGAATTTTTAGAAAGACACGGTTTTTTGCATATGGTAGGGTACATTAAAGGCTACAAATAAGCCAAATTTTATCAAAATCGTTAAAACCGTTTTTTTTATAAAAAAAATAACTGATTTTTTGGGGGGTTTTTTGCCAAAAGGGGTTGTTTTTCAAAATTTTTCAAAACCATTTTTCGTGCATCTGTACAGGCCTACTTGACATGTCTGGCGCAAATTTGTTTGAAATCGATCGAATAGTTTTCCCTCTAGATTTGTATACATACAGACAGACATTTTGTGCAAACCACTTTTTTGGACTCAGGGGGTCCCAAAACGGATATTTCCAAAAAATCTCAACATCGATTTTTTTTGCGATCACTATACTTTCTCTATACTATAGTATACTGAGAAAGTAAAAAATGAAAAAAAAATCCGTTATCTTTCCCTCCTCCTTTAAAGTAAAATTAAGATTTAAGTAAATAAACTAGTAAGTAAACTTGTTGAACTTACCGTCCAATAAATCAATTTTAAATGTCCAATGATGGCCATTTCGGCTATTCAACCATCCTCAAGTTAAGGACCACTGTCCTTCGTCATTAGTAAAAATAAAAACACATATTACTCTTAAAAACACTTATACACACGAGTCCACAATTACAAATTACACGCTCGCACATTTAAATGTCTATGTGATTGGTTCACCGTCCACGACTAGACTGTCGGTGTTAGGCTTGTTATCCACGTTTAAAATTGGACTATTGAACGGTAAGTTCAACAAGTTTACTCGATAAACAATAGTCGGTATGGTGAACATAAACAATAATAAATTAAAATAAAGTAAAGATTACTTTAAAGTCAAATTAAGATTAAAGTAAAGCGAAGAATAAGTATACTTAAATTAAACATACCTCTAATGGAGACTCGGTTTTCATTATTTTTACTTTATATGCTCCGCTCAGTTTAGAAAATGTGTCTTTGATGTCTTTAGATTCAGTATTTTGTTTATTGGATGGTTTTTGTTTATTTGGAATTTTAGATACCGGTTGTAACGATGGTCTTGATGTGAGTTTGCCTATGTCCTGAAAAAGATTATTAAAAATCGTACAAATGATTTGTTTTAATAAAATTTACAGCATAGTTGTTTTCCATCCTAAAATAAACTGGAAAAGTGCAAGTTTGATAATACAGCTCGCTCGGCGAGGGTTCCGTAGCGTCATCCTCGCTGAACATTTTGCTGAAAAGTCGACAACCCGTAATCACTTACACTCAATATACTGAATTATAACAATAACCATGGAGTGAATAAATTATACATCGGTGGTGAGACCAGTGACCGTAAGTAACGTTTTCAAACAAAATATCACTGCACATCACATGAATGGAAAAACATATTTTCCACAACGTTTTTACAAAAGTTAGTATCCGCTATCATTTCCCTTTAACCCTTGTAGTGGCAGACTGCAGTCTCTCGGGCGCAAATGCAACCCGCTCGAACCTTAGCGAGAATTTGCGTATATTTGCATAATCGATAATTTAGTCCACTTGAAATCATCCGATCGTAATAAAACCGGTACCGTTGGAAAGGTAATAAATTAAACTATAATTTTTGTATTTACAACTTTTTCGTAGAACGTATATTTATACGTAATCACCGTTTCAAAATTTTAGTACGCAAATCAGCTGTGATTCACGCGTCAATGAACCCCGAATACTGTCAAGACTTTGTCTCATTTTCAACGGTCTGCAACTCCTCACAGAAGTCATTTGTGAAGAAGATCATAACGGCATTGAATTCAGCGGACGATTCTCTTTAAAATGGTGTCTTCAAATCACATGTTGCTTTGAAAACAGCTGTTCTACAGGATTTACGGTGAAAGCTTGTAATTGGTCATAGATTTGGCCAATATGCAAGCCTGTTTAGAATCGATTCTTACAGTCTTATGCGATATATTCCTAAAATGTACAATAAATGGTTTTAAAAAGAAAACTTCACAGTTTTTATCTATGTCCAATTCAACACATCTAGATTTCATAGGTTGGTACCAATTAACTTCTAAACCTTACAACTCTCACAACTCGGCCGTTGTAGACAAACGTCAGTTAAAACATTTGTTTTGTGTTATTTTATGGTTATTACAGTTTATAAAATAGTGTTATATTCTGTTTTAGTTATAAATAATAAGTGTAGATTGTGTTTGAGTGAAATTAGGCTTATAATGCTGTTGTAATAAAACGGTGAGTGAAGAAAAAGATAGCCTAGAAATAAGTTTTAGGTTAAATTGCCGATTTGATATTTTTGAATTTTCATTACAAAATGTAAAGTTATTTGAAACTGGGTAGAATGCTATTCGATTCTACATTTCATTCTCGAATTTTTGGTATAAAAAAACATTGTTTAAAGTAAAAACTGTATAGGCCTAGTCACTTTGAAATTAGTCATGATTTACAGGTTATGTAGTAAAAACGTTCAAGATGTTATTTTGAACTTAACAATTGTGAAATTGAAATATATTTTTACATATTTCTATTTAGAACTAAATTATAAAACATTTGTGTATTTTGAAAAAAATGTTGAAAAATGTTGACAAAAATGTTTTACTATTTTTTATACAGGCATAAAGTTGTTTTTTTTCCTTCCGTTTCTGAACATGTTTTGCTTTCTAAGCTAATAACTTTTACAATTTCAAAAGAAACTAATTTTTAGTGGCATATTTGAGTTCTTTGAAGTTTCTTCTACAAAAAAGCTATGGAACACTTTTGGATTGGGGTTCATTTACTATTTTTGGCTAATTTTTAAAAAATATGCTTGCAAAACGCTATAAACGGGCTTTTCAATTTTAGCTTTAACCATACCACATCTAAGGTTAAAGTATCCGAGTATCTGTAACATTTTCAAACGATACAACACAGGAAAGTATCATAAAATATTTCTTATCTTATTAAAGAATTTACTTATTTTTAGTTCAAGACAATTTTTATCTATTTAAAGTCCATTCTATTACAATAAAGGCTTTGCCTAAAGGATTACTATTTATTTCTAAAATATTAAATAACTAACGTAATTTTGTAATTTTTGGTTTTTAAAAATTTATTTTGTTTTATTTGGTACTAATTTTGTGAAAAAATTATAAATTATTCTTCTCATACAGTTTGAAAATAAGACTTTTAAAATATTGTTTTATTTCTACACATATAAATTATTTTGTCAGAAACAGATAATAAAGTGAAAGCAGCTTGACAACAGTTGAAAAACAAAGTCTGTTAATAACATCTACATTGCAAAACACTTGCACAACAATAACAGTCAGTCCCAGTCGATAACACTGTTATTAAAACAACAGGATGCGCAACCTGTTATCGCTACGCTGTTATACGTTATAACACTGTTGCCGGAAAACAACGACATTTCCCATCCGTAGGCGTAAAGCGAAACCATATATATGGGAGATTTTTTATAGACTGACGCAATAAAGGAAAATAGAATGTCATACAGGTTAGTATTGATATTGATCAAGTAGGATTATGTTAAAAATGATTTTAGTAATTAAAACGAACGGTTTTGTTATTCAAATTAATTTTATATATTGACGAATAAAAAAAAA
>JAGFPH010007667.1:24067-63243 GCA_018207615.1 Philaenus spumarius | reverse complement strand
GTAGCTGTGAGGTCAGGACTACTTAATTTAATCAAATAAATACAAATACAAATCTAATGCAAAGGTAGCTATGAGGTCAGCAATACTTCTTTTAATCAAATAAATACAAACTAATACAAGGGTAGCTGTGAGGTCAGCATTAATTCACTTAATGAAATAAGTACTAATACAAAAATAATCTAATGCAACAATTAATTTATTTTATCTAAGAATAAAAAAACAAAGATATAAGCCTACTGTACACGAATTAAAATTATTAAAAAAAACTAATTGTATGACTACTAACCCAAATTAAACATAAAATCACAAGTCTAGTAATGTCAATCTACACTTTACAAAGAGAAAGATGAAAGGGTCAGAAGAAGACATAAATAAAATATGATTTTATTTATTACTTTTACTTGGGCTATTAGCCCCTTTTGCTATACCCACTATCAACAAAATTCATTTAGCACAGTCAATCCTATACTCTAATACGAGCAATGTCTGTTTGTTTGTTTGTGTGTTTGTACGAGCAATCTCGAGATCCAGCGGAAGGATTTTGCTGAAACTTTGGGATTAGAGGCTTTTGGGACTAAAAAATCGATTGGTGAAAACCACTACCTCAGGAAAACTCGTATTTTTCTGAAAAACTCATTTGAAAATTGAAAATTTTTAACATTGGGGTTATGTAATTTAAAATCAATAGGATACATATGACAAACATCAGCTGTTTCCTATAATATTTCCATCATCTGTCTCCTATAAATTTTTTTTTTTTTGTCTTAAAGGTTATAATTGTTTTAAGCTTGAAATCAGCTGACCCGTGCTAATATTTCGCGAGTTATGAGTAGGCCTACAAAACAGTACTTACCTGATTTGTATTTACATACATTTTCCTATAAAAAAAAACACAATTAACAAAAATACCGAGTAATGCTCGGTCGCCCAGGTACTAAAGATAATGTGTCGAGAACATTTAGGGAAAAATTGTTTTTTCTAGGTGATCAAACAATACTAGGGGAGCTTTTTCTCAAAAGTCCCCATTCCTCCATAGGCCCCACAAAGTTGGAAAATGCCTAAATTTCTCATAACTCTGCAATCAATAATTTTCAGAAATCATACAGAAAAATATGACCAAAAAAAGAACAAAACTATACTAAAATTTGAACACAATTTGTGAATTTCCGGCATAAGTATGTCGATCCGGACTAAGCTTAAGGATCCTAATAAATCAGATTGGTGTCATTTTCTCTAAGAAAGAAAAATTCTGCAGTTATTGGCATGATGTGATCACAATATTACATTCAAGCTTTAACTGCTAAAATTTCGCACAAACACTTTTCAAAATACAAATTAACCCTGACTAATAAAATGTGAATAGAAGTATTTTTCATTATGGTTACAAGTTATTTGAAAATTTTCTTATTTAGTTTTTAATAATCTTTATTTAATTACTCATATTTTGAGAATTGATGGCGCAATAAGTATGGACCTATCATATCAAATTAATAATTTTTCCAATAAGATGCTCATCTACTCTAGTCTTAACATTTATAAATCTACCCATCCTTTTAAATATTTCAAAATACAAAGCACTTATATTTCAAAATTTCAATCTTTACACAAGATTCTTTCTAGTGTTTTACTTCACTATCAGAAAACTATATGAAGACTGACAAACACAGCTCCCGACACTAACCTATTTTAATTGTTTTGTCTAACAGTAAACCTAATCTAAAAGAAATAAACATTTCCTTGTTTCTTGTCTATTTCAAACAACAGTTGCTTGTTTGTATATTTGTTTGCTTCACAGCAAGGGTGAGATGAGAAGTTTAACGCTCTCACTAATTGTATTGATAAATATTGCTTTACTGAAAGGAGTTTAACTACTTAACCTCAAAAAGTATATCTTCTTTGGAATTATTTTAAAGATTTAAGGAAAATACCAAATTTTAGTAACACCTATATTTTAAAATTGTTTATTAAACAACAATGGTAAAACCAAGGATAAAAATGAATGTACCGAGTGCTATATACCATGGGCGCCCACACCTAGCTCCCAGGGAAAGGAAAATATGTATATTAGTAATTATAGTCAGGTATTTTTCTTTAAAGAGATTGGCACTAAAATACGTATGTATAAATGTTATGTGCCGTTTGATTTTACATATACTTATTTAACTTTTTACAAGAGTTCAAGCCTGAGCTGCTGGGTCACTACTTGGCGCGGCCTCTAGTAGTGTTATAGGTCTTTGTGTATTCACTGACAGTGTAAAGGTACAAGCTCAATGCTTGTGTGGGTTAATATTTCACCTGAACAGCCAAATTGGGTTCCCAAATTTTAAAAGTTTCCTTGGGGAGGACAAAAATATCCCTGGACATCTTTTGCCGAAGGAGGGGAGGGCACTCCTTAACACGTTCACTGCTACGCTAATTTTGAATTTCCTATGCTAGGAGCTGACCTTTTATATTTATAGTCTAAATTACTTAATTTTTTTATTTTTGAACCTTTCTACAATATAATCACTAATATCTTAAAGAGGACGCACATGTGCGTCAATAGCATATAGGATTAAAATTGGCGTGCATAGCACTCAATGCTCTGTGTATTGAAAAATCTCCCAATACGAGAGATGGTGTGCGAATCACGCAATGCATTGTGTATTGAAAATACTCCCAATACGGTGATTGGCGTGCAATGCACTGTGCGTCGTCCGCTTCTCATAGTGTTCAGTATCAAGCCACATGTGCGTCTGTAGCAGTGAACGTGTTAAGCCCCATACCCCAGTCTAGCCCCCCCCCCCCCCCTAGAAAATATCATAAGGGCGCCCATGCTATATATGCCGATTGATTGTAAGATTAACAAACCGAAAAAGGGTTTGGCTCCTCTGCCGTCAGCCCCAAAAGTACTCTGTTCTAATAAAACTGTTTAGTGCATCTAGAATTGAAGAAGAAAAGAAAAATGGTATAAACTTAATATACAGGATAGAATAGACAACTCCAGTCTTATGTTTAGTGGACTAACTAATGACTTTGGAAATTTAGTTTAAATTAAAACTCGTTTATTTCACACCTAAAGAATCTAAGGAAAATACTTTTTTCCAAATCAGTGCCTTAGATGACATATTTTGGGAGTGGTTTTTTTTTTAAATTTCAAATGTCAACATAAGTTGAGTGTTACATAATTTAGATGCCTTTTAGAACTAAACATTTTAGAAAAAAATAATTGACTTTCGTCGTCACAATTGGTCATCACAATTGGTCATCACAATATAACAAGGATTGGATAGACAGTGTTACAGGTAATTTACACCTATTTCAATATTGGTTACCATTTCCAATTCAGGAGCTTACATAATGAAAATAAACGTTTAGTATAGACAAAAAGTATCAATATGATAAATTGCGACCACTAATGTAACTTCTTCATTGGGACTCTAGGAGGGTTAAGTAGTTTTTTATTAGTTACTACTAATACATCCCAGGTTAACCAGGAAAAGCAAGTTATTGACAGGGATAACAAGCATTCAGTTGAGGTATACCTTTATTTATTTATTTGATCCCTTCTCTACATTCTTCACTGATAAGATATTATTTCTGCACATATTCTTACTTGTTGGAAGTATGTAAATGGATTTCATTGATCAGCTGCTTATCTCCTGTATGAATGACACTATTCATAAGCTCAGACATCAAAGAACATTGTTTGGAACAGGAAGCCTACCACTATCAATACTGTGTGCAAGTATATTTTAAAAAGAATGAGGAAAGTTATTCAACAAAACATGGATAAATCAGCAGTTAAGCATTTTCTAAGCACTAGATCTGCTTACTTTTCTTTCTGTGGGCCTGAAAGCTTATACCATAATATACACTTCAGTACTTGGCAGTTGCCTGCTTTATTATTTGAAGGGGCTATTTCCACTTATTCCATGAAATGAACGTATCCATTAACCCTTTCTCCGGTATTCCGTAGTAACTCATAGCGATTTATTTTTTACACTATCCAGGTTTCCGTACTAATTCGTAGTACAACTTTAAATGCGTATAACTTCGCCATCTGTTGGAATATTTTAAAACTAACTTCAGAAACGTGTTCAGAGAGCATTTTACAGTACAGTTGTATATCGTTTGTTATTTTTTCCAGCTGTTTAGGGTTTTAGATCTGTGTAAGTTTATAATCATCTGTAGCACAACTTTTGTAAACCAAGAGTCACGTAAAACTTGGCTAGACTAAATTTAAAACACAGGGTTAATTTTTATATTTATTAAATAAATGTAGTCTTGTAGTTATTGAACACAATAAAACATTCAGTTTATGGTCTAATAAATATAAAGTATCTCCTAACATTTTTGTAAAAGTTATAACTGTGAGTGAACTTATTTTTCAATTTGTTTTTTATTTGGACTTAAAAAAAACATTTCAGTGCTGCATTAGGTAAGTAAATATACAAATTTTGTATATACCAATATAATATTAATATATGGTAAAAATTTCATGTTTATCAAATAAGTACGGTAGTTAATTAGTTATCGTAGTTTGAACATTAACTGAATATAAGTGACAAATTTGGACATTTAAGAGGTCTGGTATGAGGCACTTGGTGTCAATTATGAATACCGGGGAAACGGTTAACAAAATATGCTGGAAGACATTATTCAAAACTAACAACTACAAAGATATTTAATAAATTAATAATAACAAATGCAAAATATACTTGTGAAAGATTAGTTAACACATGCTCCAATGCTTATTTCGAGACACGGACAGTAAATTTAGTATTAATAAAGCTAAAAACAAGGGAACAGGGTTTACACCCCCCCCCCCACTAATATAATATAATAATTATCAATTCACTAGATCTCTAAAACTAATGCATAGAAAGATAAAATTTGAAAAAGGTGACAAATTGATTTTGTATAAGTTCATACAGTAGCTTATTAAAAAACAATAATTATTTAATTGTGCTTCTCCCATTTGTATAACATGGGAGTATAAAATAGCCGTTTTTAAAATCATGCAATACTTTATTAAGCCTACAAAAAATCCTGAGTCAAACATTTAACGCTGATTACAACCATGTAAATGATTGAATTTTTGACAATGTAAATCGTATATTACCCCGGGTTTTTCTCTGTTATTATGTCATTCAAAATACATGACGGCCGTTTCGACTTGTGTTTCAGTCATTTTACAGAGCACGTGCCAACTCAACGATCCGTGCATAATTTTTAACTTAAGTTTAAACCTGCAACATTTGTGTTATGTTGAATTTTAATTGATGACAAGATTTTATAGTGCGCGAACTGCAAGTATTAACATTTGGAAATGATTGAAACAAAAGTCATGTATTGTATGATGTAAAAAATAGAGGATTGTTCGACAGAGAAAACCTGAGGTAATATATGATTTACAACAATCCAGTTAGGCAGTGAATATTAAATGTTAATGTAAATCACTTATTAGGTTAGGTAGCAGTTAAACAGTTGCTGTTGACATATACAGTAGTAGCCTATATATTATTTTTTCTATCTGCTGTAGACAAATATAGTCTATAATTTGTATATCTGGTGGTACCACAATCTTCATCTAAATTATTAAAAACCTATACTACATAAGAATAAAATTTAAATCACATAGTAAAAATATTTTTTAAGAAACACAAAAATATGCCAGTATATAGAACAAGAATTTTAATATTTATTCGAACTAAAGGAGCTCGTCTAAGTAATTAATTAGGCCTGTCGACAAAAACATGGACAGAGTAACTACTAATAAAAGTATGGAGAGGGATAATAATGTGCATTTATAATATTTAATTTAGCTTCAACAATTCAATATAAAACCACCTAGTCTATACTTTTGAATACAATTTCGCTCTCAACTTGAGGGTAGGATCATATACAAGTAGCCTAATACTTGTTTGTTATTTATTAATTTAAAAAATAGATACGTTGGATGTCGGTAGAGCCAGTGTTCAATTGATCGGACGTCTAAAAATATTTTTACTTTATGTGATATTAACATATAATTCTTGTTTAAGTATAACAACAGTCTTATAGTGAACCAAACTAGTTAGTTACAGTGACAATTATCGATTAATCAAAATATTTATTTGATTATTTATCGAAAAATATTTTGTAAATGTTGTCTTTTGTGCGCTACAGGCCTTTTACTATACTTTAGAAAATTTTATATAAACAATTTAGGTTTTAATGGTAAAATTTTTTGTTAACTAAAAATATTTGCCATGGATAAAAAATGTTCTTTTCGTCCCATTTCTACATTTCAAAGTAAACAAAAAGATTTTTATTCTAGATTTCACAAGATTAAAAATATGAGCAAGAATAAACATTCATTATTGTTCAAATAATTATAAAGTAGATTTAATTGGCTAAAAAGCACACAACAAAAAACCATTATGATTGTTTGATAAATACAAATAATAAATGCAAATTCACAGATTTTAAGATCATTGGCTCTTTTGGGCAGTGCCGTCGTGCCGGGCGCTGGCTAACAAATGGTTATACGGTGTATTTGAAATTCTATTAACAAACATTACCCTACCCAACAAGGAAATGTCCTATGATATTATTGTACTTTATTATGATACAGAAATTATAGTTAATGACTTTTTTTAGGGAGCACGTATTTTCAGGGTTTTTAATCTAAATACATACGCCTGTAATACTGCTAACAACTTATACTTTGTTGTAAGCATAATCAGTGTGATATGAATTTTTCAGCAATTGAATTCACGAGATCTGAAGGCAGATATCTCCGAAGAGAAACTGTCGCACAAAATACGAGAAGTCATAGACTCTAATTACGACAGATACAACCGTCGCCTTACTTACACTGAGGAGAGGTTTGAACTGGTTCTTAAAAAACTTGAGGTAGGTAAACAAAGTCTCTTATGAGCAATGAATTTTAAGAACAGGATTATTTAAAAAGAATTTTGCTCATGTAGAGAGCTTTATACGGTTGTAAACAATGTTAGGCAATGAATCAGTCGCTTGCAACAATGAAAGTGTATGTGATAGTGGTGTTACCAAGCTTTCCTTCAGATTATAATCTAATTATTACTATATCTGAGTTATATATTCATAGCACTAACGTTAGAGTACATACAGGATGATATTTAAGTATGGAAGCGGCTTCATACTGCTTATCTGAGAGGTGTTGAGATAGTTTTAAAAAAATGTGTATTATGGTGTGTTTTTAATTTTTGTCTGCCATCTTGGATCTGTAGTAATAGTGATATTTTATGATACTGAATCGAACTTAATTTTTTAAAATAGGAAAGTAAACATATTGCATGCAAATGATTAGGAAAAAATTAAAAAAAAAAAAAAAAAAAAAAAAAAAAAAATGGTGAAATTGATTTTTCTGTTATTCCCTTTGTTTTTGAGTTATAAGTATTTAAATTTGGAATGTCAATAAGATCGTGTTGTCAACAAGAAAATGAGGTAAAACATGCTACATGAACAATTTTATTGCATTTAACATCATAATGCATTGAATTATAAATTTTAAACAGTGGTATAATATTGAAAATGATATATATCACTAATTTTATACTTTTAATTTGATGTCACAGATAAGTTTCCTATTTGAAAATTTGTAGTAATAATTCCTCATTTTGGAGATGGAACAAAATATCACAAAACAATATTGTTATTATGGACACTTCTTAGCGTTGCTTTTATACTGATTACAGACTACTATCGTAGAAGGAAGCTTAAACAGGCTCGAGAAACAACAAGAAGACATCCAATCAGAGATGATAGAAATAGTTACAACATTGGATGAGCTCAAGTTGCATTCTGTGCAACATGAGGATAAGTTCAACTCTTCACATAAAACAATACAGCAGCATTTACAGGTAATATAAATAAGCCATGTGGTTTATTCAGTTAAAACTATAGTAAATAGATATGAAGTTTTGGTTATCAAACAAAATATCTTTCTTTAAAGTTTACGGCTTTTTATATGATTGTTTGTTGTATATGTTATTTTTTTTTTTTATAGAGGAGTATTAGGCCTCCTCAACCTGCGACCCACATGGATCTATTGTGGTATACTTTCCCTTTCTAGTGATCATCCCAGATCCCTCTCAGGTCTCTTACGAAACCAATAAGGGTCCCGGGATCTACACCACGGACCTCTTCCGGGCTTACAAAAGCATTTCCAAGTTCCGTAAATCTTCTCCGTGCAAGAGCCTCTCTTGGGTGTTGAGCCGATACAGTCCCAAGGGAGCAGAATCGACAAGAGTCTTCCGAGACCAGCCCCATTTTTTTGAGGTGGTACTTGGTCGGGCAATAACCAGTAAGGATTCCCATAATCCATCTAAGATTGTTTATAATTATATGTTAAAAATCTGATTTTATTAGAAGTAAAATATTTCTGGTGGTCAAAATTACAAGATCTATTTATGTAAATTTTATCAGTAATAGTAAACTTGTATTTTACTGCATTGTTCTAAACAAACCTTCCAAAACTTCAAGAGCTTGTTCACACCATCAAAAATTAAAAATAATCATAAATTAAAAAAATCCCCGACACATCAACTAGAAAAGAGCTGATGATCTTCAAACGGCTGAACAGATATGCTTGAATAGCTAAGAACACTCAAGATCAAGTCACCTTTAGTAAAAAAAAAAAAAAAACAATTCAAAATCTGTTCATCCGTTTGGGAGCTACGATGCCACAGACAGATACACATGTTAAACTTATAACCCCTCTTTTTGTGTCAGGGATTAAAAAGTTCATATAAACGTTGTTCTAAAATGATTAGTTTTCTGCAAGCATTTTGTGTTAGAAAATCATTTCTTTAGGACACAGAATATTGAAGAGATGGTGGTGGCTCGTGGTAATTATAGCTCATAATGTCTAATAAAATAGATAAGTTAATAGCCTTACATGCACAATTTCAGGTTGACTTTTAATCCAATTTAAACAATTATATACTCTTACATCCCGAAATCCGTTAAAATTTTGTGCAAGTTTTCCTGGGAAAATGCCTAGTACATAATTGTGCAGATTATTTGTAACAATAAATATGAAGAATTGAGAAATTTTAAAAATACCGATAGTAAGAAAGAAGTAGCGTCAACATGATTTCATTTAAATGAAAGCCCAAACTTCGGAGAGTCGTTCCACAGTCTTACTGCCTTAATTCCAGTTATTTGAAAATGTTTGACTGTATTTGATTTTGGTATGCTGTGCAATACTAGAGTCTACAGTAAAGATCACGAAAGAATACCGTTGAGGGACGGGCTTGTGTACACCGAGACCTTGAACGCTCTAATCGCCTTAGTGCGACGTTGTCACGTTCTTCCCACGCTTCCAACTGAACGCGGCCGACTCAACGCATTTATAATTCTATAAACTGTGCGCTCAAGCCTCGAGCAGTAAATACCAGGAGTGTTCAAGGCTAGTAGATATGGCAACGCTGCGCGCCCATCCTATTGGCCGCCACGCAACGTTATTCTTTAGTGGTCTTTAATATAGTGTGCTATTTAGTGTAGATTCTTTGAGCCAGCAATAAGGTATCATTGCAATATGTATGTTTAAATATCTAGTATTACACGGTTATGAAAACCACTGTATCTAAGTTTAACAATCTTGTAGTATTAAAAAATGGGTTATTTGACGAGATTTTAAATAATAAAATTTTTAAGGGTTATTGTTTGTTAATAATTTAGTTTGTCCTAAAGAAGGAGCCTTGTATAGAGCTGAACTTTAATTATTTAATGTTATAAAGACTTTGAAAATTTCTTTCAGTCTTTTCAAATTGGCGGCTCTTTAAATTGGTTTTTATTGGCTAATAATCTCCATCAAGTTTAATTAACCTTAACACGTTCACTACCACGCAAATTCCGTATTTCCTACACCAGGAGCTGACCTTTTACTTTTTATATTTATAGCCTAAATGAATAGAAATTACTTTATTTTTTATTTTTGAACCTTTCCACGTAATAACCGTTTATATTTTAAAGCGGATGCACATGTGCGTCCATAGCACATAGGCTTGAAATTTTCTCTTTTTTCCATACGTGCTGCTACGGACGCACATGTGAGTCCAACCTTTATTGTTGTATTACCTTTTGTTTTCATTACAGATATGTACAAAACTCAACAGAATATTTATATAATGGTCGTCCAATTCACTCATCCTAAGTTCATTACGGTCAACACGTTGCACTTCGGTACATTTCCTCTTGCGAGGTGGACCTGGTTCACCATTATCACACATATTGACGTTATTACAACAATAAACACTTCACTTCAAAAAGAAAGTGTGTTTTATGTTATTGAATATATTACTAACAACACCTCAATATCGCATAACCTCAATCTCCAACAGTTGGACTACAGTTAACCGCCAAATACAACGTTAGCGCTGAGCGCATTGTGCGTCGGCCGCTCCTCATAGTGCTCAGTGTCAAGCTCACATGAATTAACACATAATATGAAAATTGTCAGCAATAAATGTTTTTACGTCTTAAGGGCGATTTGTAAATTTTGTTTTACTTCAACAGATTCTTAACCTGAGCTAAACAGGCTACAAAACAGTATGATATAAGTGAAAGTTATGACGGTGAAGGAGCCTATGGATGGTAGGTGTAGGGCTAACACTAAACATTAATTCATTCCGTCATGTCAGTCGCTTAGAATAATATTGTCAATTACAATGACCTAATTTAAATGAACTGGATTATACATGTAATTTCCTCTCTACAT
The DNA here is from genome assembly GCA_018207615.1 of Philaenus spumarius. Lineage (NCBI taxonomy): Eukaryota > Metazoa > Arthropoda > Insecta > Hemiptera > Aphrophoridae > Philaenus > Philaenus spumarius. Next base: position 52,514 of record JAGFPH010007667.1, on the reverse strand, counting down.
TCATATATAATATGTTAATTAATTATTAAGAACAATTTAACTCGGCAGTTTGTTAACCCTTTCAGGATTAACGACGTTCGGGAATGACATGAACTCCCTGTAGCAGAGGAGTGACTTCTGAAACATTGTAAATGCTTAGAGGAGTAAAGAAAACTCTCTGAATTCATGAAGCCTCATTTATTATGATACAAAACAATTAAAATGGGCAAATTTGATCAAAAAACATAAACTGTGTGCCCTGTCAGGGGCATTGGATGTTTGCCGCATGGTACCAGTGGTGTACGTAAGGAAGGGGCTCAGAGGCCTCGAGCCCCCCCAACCCAAAATTAATTGTCTTATATATACCATTACATACGTTGCACAAATACTCTGGGCCGTGTTTTTCGCAATCCCTATTCTCGTCATTTTCCAAACAGAAAGAAAACATTACAAACCACTTTGTTAACAATTTTCATAAAAACTTTATTGTTTCCACACCACAGCGAAGTTTTTGTGTAGTGATTCTCCGGTTCCCCTCCTCTGCTCCATCCCTCAACTGTCTATTTATAATTACTAACGGCAGTAAACAGTAACTAGGCTTAGGCTAGGCTAGACAAATTTATTTGAACTTGGAAGATATGGTCGAATGATTTGCTAATCGGGGAAAAAGAAGGATTGATTTAGTTTTTTAAACAATACATCTCAGAAATATGTTACATTGATTGCAAAATTTGTATAGTGTTAATATTGCATTGTCATCCAGTTCTGAGCTATTTTGTAAGTTTTGAATCTCTAGCTCATCAGGAAGGTAGTTTAAAATCTTTAAGATAACTTGAAAATTTAATTACTATTAACTTCTGTCCTCTTCTAAAACAGCTTTGTATATGAAAAGTGGTGGAGAATTAATAGGACGACAACAATTAGACCTGTAGGACTACCACATGTGTGGGATTTTGGTTCAGACATTTCTAATAGTCTTGCTTAAAATTTACAAGTTTAAGTTTTTGAGGATTATTGAACATCACAAAGAATAATGAAATAACAAATTCTTTTCAGACTTTCTTGGCCGAAACACCCAGCCGTGATCAATTACAAAAGATCTCCGGATCCTTAGAACACATTGGCAACAAACTGAACAACAGTGTGGGAATGTGGGGAAGCCAAAATGATGGACCATTGAGCTGCACTAGTAAAGATTTGATGGATACAATTAGTGTGGAGTCGCATAAGATAGGCAATAAGGTACATGTTCTCTTTAGCTAGCCTAGTACGATACCTCTTGTATAACAATTTGTCCAGTTCTCTAGTTCAAAAACTATGGTGTTAAAAAAATAAAATTTGGCAAAACATATTTCTTAAAGCAAAAGTAGCCTTTTTTGTTTTTATTCATTCAGTCATTTATGTTAAAACATTTTTATTTAAGCCTTATTTTCCATTTGAATAAAATGAGAGAATAATATATAATCTCGATCATTTTAAAACACATGTAACTTTATTATTAAGCATAAATAGAATCAACTGTCAACAATAAGCTCCATTGAAACATATAATAGCTGATTACGAACTTATAATCCATCTGAATGACATATCAGTTATTAGGTTAGGATGTAGTTATTGTTGTTCTGTAGAAGGACAGAGGAACTGGTGATTACCTTGCAGTAAGTAGATGTAATAACGGACTTTTATAACAGCTATTAGCTATACCAATAATTATAAAGTAGATATTAAGAATAAACGGTACCAGAAAACTGCCACATACTTTCTCCCAGTTGAAACTTCATACCTTCCCAAGAGTAGCATAGGAGGTGGTTATTTAGAATTGCAAAAGTAGGAAAATGTTACCATGGAAAATATTAGATGCATGTAACACACATCCATATTATATTATATTATTATTATTTAAACTATTTAATCGATTTCGAACAAATTTGCACCAAACATGTCAATTAGGCCTGTATAGATGCACGAAAAAAGGGTTTTAAAATTTTTTGAAAAACAACCCCCTTTTTGGCCAAAACCCCCAAAAATCTGTTATTTTTATTATTATTACCTTCACGAGAATTTTTAGAAAGATGCGGTTTTTTGCATATGGAAGGGTACATTAAGGGCTACAAATAAGCCAAATTTTATCAAAATCGTTGAAGCCGTTTTTGAGAAATTTTGATTTTTCTCGTTTTTTGGCCATTTTTGGGGAGGTAAAACACCTTAAAAATCTAAAATTTAAAAAACGCCTGGAGATATTCCAGAACTACACCTACATACTAAATTTCATCAAAATCGGACCGTTGGTATGGTCTCCAGCTCTGTACACATCCTTACAGACACGCGGACAGACAACACCAAAAAAAAAAAACTTTTTTGGGTTCAGGGAGCCCCAAAACAAATAATTACACTAAAAATATTTTTGTGTTCAGGGAGCGCCAACAGAGATAATTCCACTAAAAAAATTTTGGGGTTCAGGGAGCATCAAAACAGATAATTCCACTAAAAATTCAAATTCGAAAGAAAACAACACTTTCTCCATATACTACTTATAGGGTGGAGAAAGTAAAAGGGGAAAAATCAACATAATACCTAGTCTAGACTAAACTTTGAGGTTATAGCCTATATAACTTTGCTCAAAACTAAATTTAAACTCTTTTAATCACTATATTTCTATTTTTTTTTTTTTGTAATTCTCCTGTACACTGTTTTTTTTCTTTTCTTGTATCATAGTATTGCCTTTAAAAGGTCAAGCCTATATAATGAGGATTTCATTGAAGTTTAGAATAAACATCATAAAACCACTGTAATGGTAATCTATAGAAATGTATTTGACTAACGTACAAATTTGCAATTAGGAAATCAAAATGGTTTTAGGTAAATTTTGAAAAGCATTAAATTTTTTTTTAAACTGTTAGACAAAACCTGTAAACAAGGCCTAATACTCTTTCATGATAAAATAATTATTGACAAATACAGATTACAAAACTAACTCAGTACATTAGTTAGTTCTACTCTGGTCATTAAGTTTAACCCTACCTAGAATCATAATCATATTTTTGTATGACACTAATAATATTCATTTGTCTGTGATATTACCAAGGTTAAACAGATTTAAAAAATTGTATTTTTGTTAAAAATGTTATTTTTACATCATTAAATTTTAGCAAAAACAATAAACTAAGTTAACATTTTGAGATATTTCATATACTGAATTTACTTTATATATTTCTTTTTTCTTTTAATCAATTGACAAAGCGCCATCCTTTGTTTCTTTTTTACGCCCCTCCTCCCCTGTTCCCCTGCCGCACACCTAACGTTGCGTCACCCCGCTTTATTTTCTAGGAAATGTCCGTCAAACAATCAATGTTTCGAGACTTCAGCCAGTTAATATATTTGACTCCGTTGTTCCTTGGGATAGACCGGTTAATCGGAGGACCGGTTGATCCGAGACCGGTTAAGAGGGGTTCTACTGTAAATCATTCCGCGATGAATTGTGCCACAGGGCACTGACAGGGGCCAAGGGGAGGATTAGGCCATGCCTACTGTATTCCAATTTAGTTTACCGTGAATTTCAACGAACTTGCATCGTCTGTCAGAAGAACAATTATGACTCCAAGGTTAATAGAAAATGTGAAGTTAGAGTCAATGCATAGTGACCAATAAGTTATTACGACGCCACTCCAGTATTATATAGTAGTTCATTTGTTCTTCAGATAATTTCTAATAATATTAACTTTGTTTGCATTCAGATGAGCAACATGTACAACGATGTGTGGCGAAGACTTGTGACATTAGAAACACAGATCAAAGATGTCATCAAACTGAGCAACGCTACTCAGAAAGAATTGCTGGATGAATTTAGAACTTCCCTAGTTACAGAACGTAAAGACTACATTGGTGATTCTCAAGAAAGTAAGTGTTAAATAACAAATACTTTTATAATATTAACTAGTAAGCCCCCCGTGAAAAAACACAGGCTGATTAATTAGATACACAAACTATTAAATAAAAAACAAACTATTAAAAAACGACATTAAGGAATACTTATCTAGGCTGACTATGCTGACGGAGATTTTTAACTCGGTAAATGTGTACAATAATAAGGATTACACAACTGTAGGCCTATAATTTGTTAAACATTTTTATTTACATAGTCTACATTATTATATATATTTAGTAATAAAAATACTATCTTTTAATTACTTTTTATTTCATATTGATATGATAGATCAAACAATTGAGTTATTATTATTATAGTAAAGAAATTAATAATCAAATATGTTTATATATGTTATACAAAGATGTACAAAATGTTTCCAAAGTTAAACGAATATATCTCTTCTTTAAATTTGTATAAACAATTATATTGATGATAAATAAAAGGTTGTACTTATATACAGTTTATAACCTCAAAGGAAATATTATAACATACATTAGTTCTATAACTTATATTTAAAAAAATCAACTTCATAAGAAATTATAACTATTGAAGTTGTAAACATAACCCCAAACTATAATCTACACTGGGTTTGTTTAAATATTACATATGATGGGTGAAATCAGCTGTTATATTAAATGTTACTCATGTACGTACGTTATACTATTTCCCGGCAGAATACTTATGTTTGCCTAGGGAACACGAGTAGTCTGAGCAGACAGATTGTAAATCAAAACAATATTGTTGATTAGAGACTGCGAATAAATATTTAATTCAAACGCTTAGTCGACTGTCGAGAGCATATTATAGCTAACTTAAAGTACAAAATTAGGATTTTGGGAACTGCCCACCTGTTTTTGTGCGTGCCTCCACCATTATAAGAATTTCATATCTAAAAAAAATATGTGACAAAGTTTATAAAATTTAAATATTTTGACACATCAAATATTTAGTTTTCACGCCGAGGAATCAAACACAAAAGAACCCAATTCAAATTTTCTAAGGTTAAAAAGCAAAGTAAAAACAATTTTTAACCTATTTTTAGAAACCTGCAAATTTAAAAATTAGTAATCGATTTTGTGATTTTTCTTTAGCTACCGAATGTTTCTAGCATTTTGTTTTTGCTCCCAAGCCATCTTATGGTTGTGAATTCAACATAAACAAATTCATTTTTTATGGTACTCATTTTTGAAGCTTCATTGCCCTATAAGTTTAAAATATTTTAACGATTCTCCATTTACAAGAATTTGGCTCCCACTTCTTTTCAGATTTCCTTGAAGTTGCTCTTGACGCACTTGAGAGAAAACTGCAAAAGAAACTTTCCGAGGTGGGAAGGAAACTAGATGATAAATTTGACACGATGAGTGCTACTCAAAATCTTGTAATGGACAGCTGTTTCGAAGGCGGTGGAATCTGTCAAGGGCTTGAATCTAGAGTGTCTCAAGTTTTGGAGAAAATTGTTGAACTACTCTCGCATAAAATTGATTTGTTTTCTAATGGGTAAGTTGTTAAATGTAAGGAATACTTTTAATTTTCTTATTATTTGTAAGAATTTGGGTTCAGGGTTTATTATATTGAGTACATTTTCTCAAAGTCAAGCTGAATATTTATTTATGTAATTACTAAAGGGCTTTGCCCCTGCTTGCTTCGCCCGCCTATCCAATGTAAAGCCGTGATAGTCTAACGGGTTGTTGTAACAATCACGAAGGCAAAATCAAGGATGTCAGTTCATCTAGTTTCATCTCTTTTACACAATTTAAAAGTAAAATAAAAAAGAATTTTTGGTCTCAATGTCCATACTTCATTAATTTGACCTTAAATTGTTAAAAGGGGTTGTGCTGACGATTGGGCTATTCAATGAAAAGACGTGATAGTCTAACGGATCATTGGAACAATCACGGAGGCAAGAACAAGGGGTCCATCTAGTTTCATCTCTTTTACACAATTTAAAGATAAAATGAAACAATAATTTTTGGTCTAACAGTTCATGCTTCATTTGACCGTCTACAAAGTATGCTGATTGACCTATTGCTCAACATGTTATCATAGATTATCACTAACTTTGCTCCATTAGATACGAACCAAATATGACAAAAGAATTTGCAATAAAGTTTAGTAAAATAATAAAATAATTTGCCGATAAAAGCAAACAAACACTTTATGGGTTTTTTAGTGATGAAGCACAGAATAATGCGGATTAGTTTACATAAGATTGAAAAAAAAATCTAAACAATTCAAGATTACGAGAATGCTTATTATTTGCTACCGCAAGACATAAGTCGACAGTACCCATTTGCAGAAGTAAAATTTCACATCACTAATTGATAAAGTAACAATACAACTCATTACATTATTTCTATCAAACTATAAATTATACTATTTTAGCCCCATTGATTCTTCTTTAAATAAAAATAATCTGCCTTATTAATTTTTTTTAACCATGCGGTCCATGTTTGCTTAGTAAGAAATCCGTTACTATGTCAAGTCAATTCGTAAGAGTAATCCATTTTATTTATCACTATATTTAAAAAAAATTTGAATTGAAAAAGCACGTTACTATTGCAGTGGCTCTACTACAGTAAAACTCTAATTATCCGAACTCCAACTATCCGAATCGCTGACTATCCGAATTGCTTTCAGAATTTCAGAAAAAAATTTAAGATGGCAACGTACTGCAATTTGCAAAATAATGATTCTGTCTATAGGCTTAAAAAATTCAACACTCTGTGTATTGAAAATTCTCTCAAAACGGAGGTTGGCGTGCGAACCACGCAATGCATTGTGTATTGAAAATACTTCTAATACGCGGGTTGGCGTGTGAAGCACGCAATGCACCGTGCGTCGGCCGCTTCTCATAGTGTTCAGTGTCAAGCTCACATGTGCGTCCTTAGCAGTGAACGTGTTAACGCGATGATAGTACTCAAACGTTAAAGTTATAAAACGTGTATACGCGACCGTAGTATGTGCGGATAGTTTACTCCAGTCGCGTAAACACGAAGCCAATCCCGAAAAGGTTAAAATAGACCCTTTTTTTCGGGGAAAATCCAACTATCCGAATTTTTTGATTGGGCTCTGGTCCCAATTGATTCGGATAACTGGAGTTCTACTGTGATTAGTTCCCAATATGCCGCCTAACTTGATTACTTCCACCATAAAACAGTAATTATGTTTTTAACTTTGTTTCCAGGACAATGGATATAGACAACTTGTTAGTTGAAATGATGGAGCTGGTTAAATCACAGCACAACCAGCTGATTAGAACTGTCAGCCATACGACAAATATGGTTGTGACTCTAACAAAAGAAGCAAGTGATGCAAATAAACAACTCCAATTAAATATTGGAAATATAGCTGAACGTACAGAAGCCAACTTTCAGGTGAATATCAACGTACATTTATAACAATTAGATTTCAAATTTAATGTTATTGAACCATATAGCTAGTTGTTTGAATATGTTCTAAATACATCCATAAAGTAATGGTACTTTATTTTGTTCCAATTATTGGTAAATAACTGTAAATAATTTATAGTAATATATTATGATTCAACAAAATATATTAGAAATTTTACATTGTATAGCTCAAAGATCAAATGATACATCCAAATGTTTTAACCTGTAACATATCTAAAACAAAGCCCTTTGGTCCATTACTGATTGTCCTTATAAAAATATTAAATTACATTCGTGTGGGAATTACCTAAGTAAGCTCTGCGGCTGTTGTAACATTGATGGAGTTGACTCCTACAAATACTTGGGTGTCTTGGTTGATAAACGCTTAAATTGGTCGGCACATGTTGACTATTTGAGTCGTAAAATTAGAAAGTTAATCGATGTTTTCAGAAATTTAAATGAAATATTATACTTTCGGGAAATAAGACAGTTGTACTTTGCTTATTGCCAATCTTTGCTGTTGGGAGGGATAATAATTTGGGGATGCGCCTGCAAATCGATACTGTCTCCCTTAGGTGTCATCCACAGATCTTATGAAGATGGCACTGCGTAAACCAAAAAGACATCCATCTGACGAGCTGTATGACTGTTTAAACGTTTTTAATATCAGACAACTTTTTGTAAAAACTCTTTTAACTTTTTTACATAAAAATTCCAATTTAATTTTTTCTATTTCGAGACATTCACATTTTACTCGTCATTCTCAAGCAGTGGGTATAATAACAGATAGGCTTTATAGATCTGTATCCCCGACTAACTCATATTACGTTTCACAGATGATTTTCTGTAATATTCCAAAAAAACTTAGACCATTTCAAAATTATAAAGTTAAGGCCTATAAAAGGCAAATTTCTTTAGGGTTAGGGGATGTTGGGAAGGGTTATTGAGAGTCCGTTATTTTTTCGGAGTACGGTATGCATAGAGTTATGTTTAGACTATATGTCGCTCTTTTTATCTTTTAATTTTTAAAACTTCTGATTCTTTGTAAGAGTACTTTTGATGTGGGCACAGGATGTTGATTGTTGTTGTTGTTCTGGTGATGCCCTATTTATAATTTCTTGTACATTTTAAAATTGAATTTTTCTTTTTTTTTCTCTCATCTTTTTCCATAATAATTATTATTGTAAAGTTATGTTGTGCACGAATCGTGCCCACGCACAGGCCTCGTGGTTATGTAGGCACTAATCCATAGATGATCATTTGTAATTTTTTTGTAAAATATGATTTATGGAATAAAATAAATAATAAATAAATAAATTTAAAGTTTGGAATAACAGGAATTGCAAAATGTTTAAAACACCCCTACAAAACAACTGCAGTGCAGTTACCAGATACAAACTTAAAAAATATAAATAGGGAAGATTTTTAAGAGAGATTTTGGATAGATATGGAAGAGGATGTTTTATTTACTATTCATGTCAATGACAAAAAAAACTAGTTGTGAGGAAGGAATAATTCTTTGTGAAGTCAAACTTTACAAGAAAGGTCAACATAATAAACTACATAAAATGAGAGATGTAAACATCATATTAAAAAAAAACTTAATAAATATTTTGATTAGTAGTGATTCAAATTTATTCAATTAAAAACTCTATGAAGTCCTATTGGCACTATTATCACAAGTGTATGGTCTAAGGGTTACACAAAATTGTAGTTTCTAATAATTTTAACTTTGGGAACAACAACTTAAATTAACATCTATTTATTGCCACTATTTACTTTTAATAAAAGTACAATTTTTCTGTCCACAGGAAATTCAAGAAGAAATGCAAGAAATTACAAATTTGAATGGAAAAGTTTGTTCAGAAGTGACAACAACAGAAGATGAAACCAAACAGAGACAAGTTGCTTTAAATATCACAGAGATACACCTGCCCCTGATTAATTTAACAATAAGCAAAATAGAGGAAAAAGATAATACACAAACAAAAGGGATATTAAAAATAACAACAGACAATTTACTTTCCGATAACAAGACCAATACCGACTTCGATCCAAGCTCTGTCGAACAGTATGACTCTAAATCAAAGAATACAATAGACGATACTACCCAAGAACTAATGGGATTGTTAAATCCAAATTTAACATCATCCCAAATTGAAGGACTAATGCACTTCTTAAACAACACCATGAACCTTAAAAATATCGAAGCAATTATACAAAACACACAAGCAGAACAAAAAATGGACAACACAAATGATACAACAACAGAAAAAGGATCTGTAGAAAATAGTTATCGACTACAAAATCTAACAGATTTTATAAATTCAATTAAAACAGCATCTTTAAGCAAAACAGAAAATGAAAATAGCATTGAAAACAGTACAAACATCGATATGCCTACAGCTGAAAAAGTATCAACGAATATAACTTCACAAAACGAAACTGCGACTGTAATTCAGCCCACTACAGAACCAACGACGAACCAATCGAATAATCCGATTTTAAATCAAATACAGTTGCTATCGTTGATAGTAAAAATCCAAAAGGGTATGTTGAACGCGTCCGCTATAATCAACAGTTACGATCCCAAAACTCCGACAAACGTACAAATAAACTACCTGAAGTCTTTGTGCTTTGGAAGTATAGATGCAACGGATCTCAAAATGTTAAATTTACGTAAAATCGACAGGCTACTTAATATTAAGTCGGTGATAAAAACAAAGAGAATATACGAGGAAATAGAAAACATCTGTAATATGCTGATTGATAAATTAAAATTAAGTGATGATAACAACAAACAGTAGAATAAAACAAATCACAATAGAACTAGCAATATCATCTGCTACTGTTGATGTTAACAAATAAACAATTTCTGCCATGAATCTTTGTATAAGTGAAGTATTTTCTAATTCGCAAGGAATAATTTACATTCTTAAAAATGTTGTTACACAAAACTTTGGTTTTAAATATCTTTATTTATTTTCTTTTAATATTAGACAGTTCAAAAGTACTTAATCTATAAGTAAATGGGGAACAAATCTGGTTTATACTATAACAAATAATGTTTATACTACAAGAAATAACGTACTTTAAACTATTACTCAATACAACAGTTTTTACCCAAAATTAATGTAGGCCTATTTGTTGCAGCTCAAAAACTATTTCTGAATACCCTCTGTAAAAATAATACCACCTGAGGAGATATATTACACAGAGATGTATAAATTAGCTTTATAACTGACAAAGGCAGTATGCAGGTTTAAAGAAATGTTACTTAGATTACAATCTGGACTGATTCGTGGTATGAAAACTTAGCTCGTTAAGCTTTATTGTGAAGCGATAAGCATTCTTAATACAGTACAGTCCCGCTAGTCCGAACTAATTGGGACCGAACACTGTTCGGTTTAGCGGCAATTCGGAAAAGGCTGATTTCATTAATAATATCAACGTATTGACTTGTTAAGGTGTAAATTAAGTGTGGGGACATACATTGCTAGTGTCAGTTCTATACAGCATTGATCGAATCAGAGGAAAGCGAAGAGGAGATAAACGCTCAAACTAAACTCATATCGTATCACACATAGACGCGGCAAATGCTCTTGACTTTGTCTTAGTGTAGGTTTACCTTCCGATGCGTTACGAATCCGTTTTCTTCTAAAAACGGAAGAGAAGGGATAGGTTGTTCGAAATGTCAGTTTTGTTATCCCGCAGCCTGTCCGTTGGTACCGCATCGTTTTGAAAAAAGATCGAAAAAAAAATAAAATTCCTTCCAGATAACGAAAACGAAGAAAAACGAATGAACGCAACTGGCAGGTGGCAACAACACTACTAGTGCCTAGCTGTTGTATCTAATCCTTCCTTCTTTCTGACGGACTCGATATTATTTTCACAGGACGCTTGTTGCCGTAGCTACCTTCCCGCAAAACGGATGGAAAACGTGAAGGAAACAAAACCAGCTTCCAATTTGGTTTCAGGCGTTTTCATCAATCTTAGGCTCTATGTATGTCTCTAATTAACTTATTTGTAAAACAATACATGTACGTTTTTATACGAACGTCTTTTTAATTTCTCCTGTTTTTACGTTAAAAAATCGGTATTTTTCTGAACTCTGTTCGTAATAGGCGGATTTTCAGAATAGCGGAACTCTACTGTAAACAATTTCCAACAGCTAAAATAAGATTTTTACTGTTTATAAGACAATTGCAAAAAAAAAACAATAACAAAACTTGAACGTACTAAAACAAGTTAAACTCGGTTTTTGGAATGGAACTGTTTGCTTGAATGTCTGAATTTTCCATATTATCTTAGCAGCATTGTCCATGATCAAATGTAAGATCACCAGTAACAATGCCACCAAAAGACCGTCACCTTCACAAAGACCGCAAATCGGAAAGCAGCTTGTTGTTTTCTAAAAAAAAACCAAGTTTCTAGCACTAAGTTTTAGAATAACTTTTGGTAGTTTAAGCGTTAAAAGGTTGCAATTTCAAACGGAGCAGTAGGTTTTTTTTATTCACAAGAAAGTGGTAAAATATTAAAAATTTTTTAATGATTTTCAAAACTTTTTGCCTCATAATAGTTATTTTTATGTACTTAATTAGACTCTCTAATCAATTTCACATTAACTATTCAATCCCTTATAGCGTGTTTTAACAAATATTTCAATGATATCAGCTGGTTTCTTTTTCTTCCATTAAAATGTCAAATTTGAAAAAGATAAAATAACAAATTAAACAAAAGAAGGGTCTTCCCCTAATAGCATCTTTAGTAACAGCAACTGAAACAAATGTACCACTCAAGCAGCTGAATTTGATAAAGGTACTTATTATCAAAACACGCTTTGTATTTTTAAATTCTAATATCATCCCAGTCAAAAATCTACTCCAAAATATATCTGCGGCAGCACTGACCAGATAATTATTTTCTAAACTAAACTAATTTCTAAAAGTTACCAATTATTCGATATTTGTACCGTACCTTTGAATTAGTTTTATTATCATAGTTCATGTTTTTATAACTTTGTATTAAAATAGTATATGTGCAAATAAACAAATACATAAAAGAAACTTATTTTTTGCAATTATTTACCCTGAATATTTTTAAACCTCATAGGAAATAACCGAAAGCACGAAGCCTGTCAAAATTGCATTTTATTGGTAACAGTTAAATGCATTTTATCTATAATTTATTTAAAACCAATGAAGGCCCTCTTGCTCGCCAATCCTCCTGCTCGCTCTGTTCGCAAAATCGTGAATGGAATAATTTAACCTTTATTTTAGATATCAGACAATTTTTCTATTACATAATAGGCCTAATACAAACCTAAACGTGATTTAGTTTAATAATTTGTAGAGTCTATCTACAATTTCTTGGGCAATGTATAGGCCTATTTGGAAATAGCATTCTAAAAGTTGTTGAAAATGTCTCATAAATTGAATTTAAGATATTCAAAGTCAAAGGTCACAAAAAAACTGTTTTTTGCAAATATCTCGCTTCCTATGGTTTCAATGTTATTTGCATCTATTACAAGAATTGTAGAGCATAAAATTCTCTAAAAATTTTGTTCAAACATTTTTTCATATGGTTATCTGTTTTTAAGATAGAGCGCTCAGCCATACATAGTAAAATGCAAGGTCAACCGTGAGTACCAGAGTAAATAATAGGCTACGTCGCATAAAGTTAATAAATCATAAAAAATCCATAATTATGATTAATTTGCATTATTAATTAATTAATATATTCATAATATTTATTCATATTTTTCATTTATCGAATATATATTCGTTTAATAATTTACTTACATCCTTCGTGTAATTGAAAAATTGTTAAGTGAAATAATTGATAACAAAACTATGGACAGATATTTACATTTAGAAATAAATTTGTACATTTGTATGTATTTTATGGTGGGAACTAGGGATGAGTCGATAATAATAATTTTTTTGATTCTCAATACTAATAACGATACTGTGAACCTACCAACAAAAAAGCCAGTAATTCAACAAATTATTTGTTAATAAATACAATCTCAGAATTATCTATAACACTTCAATTCTATGTCAAGCCCTTCTATCAGTGATCCATAATATCAGACATCATTAAGCTATCAAAAAAAATTCCAGAGTTTTGGTTAAAATCATCCCAACATTTAATCTGGATAGTCTATTACGAACATTTGCACTTACACCTATGCAAAGATGTCTTTGTTTTTTAGAATAAAGATTCTAAAACAGTGTGGCTTTGTTTTGGGATCCCAAAACGACATGGAACGTTTACTAACCTTTCCCAAACGGCGACTTATGCCTGTAATAAACGTAATATTTAAATAATACAAAATAAAGGTAAAAGATCTGAAATAATTCAAATAAATTTTGTTTGGAATGTTGAGCCATTCCAGTTAACAGAAAATAATTTCAAACTGTATATTTAATAAAAATATTTAAGCAGAATAAAACAGTAAACACTTAACAGTAGAAAACACTTGGTGCCTAGTAAGTCATAATTTAAATAAAACCTCTTCTAAACAATGAAATAACGTGTCATTTATTTGTTAGTTTTGAGTCAACTTAAACTTACAGAGTTACAAACATTTAAACAAGATTACCATTGTCAACAATTACAAAGCATATTTAAACAGAGAGTTTAGTCAGGTCTCTCCTTATCATTAAAGTTTTCTTTTTAACGCTAATGTAAACAATACAATTAGATAGTGTTGTGGTGCATGGTTAAGTGATATCAGGGTATGTAAATATTAGTTCAGGTAGAGATAAAACTTTCATTTCATTTGTTGTACTTCCTCGTTAGATTTTTAACACGTTCACATTTGAGACGTCAAAAAATGTAGCCTATTAATATCAGATTCTTATTCAAATGTTAGTAAAGTTAGTACCGGTATGTACATTATTTATTTAAAAGGTCATTAAAATATATTCGGCCAACACTCAACAATTTTAAAATAATTATGTATACGGTAGTAATAATTTTAGTAACAATTACTAAATAATTAGAAATTTTATGTTAAAAAATTAAAAATATTTTTTCACATAAATTTGTACAAAATTAACTGTTAGAAACATGAAAGGGAAAACTTTAAAAAAATTCAATCCAAAAGAATGAATGAATAATGTATAGTAAAGTTCTTATTAAGTGGCCTAGTCACTTCAGGGTTTGTCACATCCCATATTATTGGCCTTCTTTCTCACATCCCGACCAAAATACTGTAGCTGAATGTTGTCAGATACCATAAAAATGTTTTTACATCATAATTATACTTTGATCAGTCAAAAATAACCTTACCCTGTGTTCTAACTTTATTAATGTAGCAACTTTATATCCAAATTAATAAAATTAATGTTGTCAAACTTTTTTAGCGGTCTATACTCACAATCCACAATGATTGAATGAAACCGCAAACAGAAGGAACAAATAACAGAACAATTTAATGAAAAGTTATGTTTATAGTACAGGTACAATAAACTTAACTTTTCATTAAATTGTTCTGTTATTGTTTTTTGTTCCTTCTATTTGTTCGGGTTTTCATTCAAATCATTGTGAATTTGTCGCCACAGTGCTCTTAAACCTTTGTGGTTATATTCACAATATAGATTTTTTTTTGTACACTTCATTTCATAGAAGTCACTGTATTTTTAACTTTTATGAAATGAAGTAGCTTAGTCTAATGTATGTATAATAGTAAAATGTCTCTTACAGGCTACAGGATGTTTATAAAACCATTCCAAAGCTTCAAAAGCTTATTTCCAACAAGAATAAAAGTATGTCCTAAAATGAACTTAACGCTTGTCAATTAGAATAGCCTAAATCAATAAATAAAAGACATTGATCAAATGATTTAACAGCTGTCATATTAAAATTTAACGTCAGAAATAAGAAAAAAAAAAGTAACAATCTTAACATCGTAAAAGGATAGTTAAAGATAAGAATGAATAATTTTGTGCTTTAAGTTTAGGATTTGCATAAGTGATAGACCATGAATAATAATGTCTTAAAAATGATAGTGAACAATAAAAAATATATAAAAAAAAAAAAACACAACTGAGATGTATGCAAAACAGAACTGTTCTATTTATCAAACAAATTTTCAACAGCGAATCAGAGAGCGATCTTAGTAAGTTCCTTAGGAAAAACCTATGCAGGTTCTAAAAAGTTGGCTTTGCTTTTTCATTTCCTCATACTTTGCTTGGTATTCAAAGATAGTTGACATATTATTAAAGGATGCAATGATTTCATAACATTGTTGAAGTGTGCGGGAGTGTTCAATGTCTTGGACAAACAAAGCTGTTAATAGGTGTTTGTGACAGAGACAATTTGAAAGTGGACTGGGATAAATTGAAGTCTGAAGAAGTTGAATAGTTTTGAACATTTTCAAATCTATCACTTTTACATTATTAGAGACTTTAAAGGACTGAACATTTTTGGGTAATATATTGTAGTTTTTCATATATTTATATTATTTTTATAAAAATGTTTTTCTGTTTTATTTAAATATTGAAGTTTAATAAATAGATGGAGTGAAAGGTAAACTTCTACTAATTATTGATGTGTCACAAATTTTATGAAGCCAACCATTGCATATACTAACAGTCATTTCCTAGTTGTACAGAACCATAAAGACACCGAGATTAGAAACTTTAGAGGCTTGTGTATGATGAACCACGCCTTTTTGAAAGAAGGTAAGTGGAGTTTGATACTTTAATTGTGTAGCTAAACTAAGGAAGAAAGCTAAACAATGTCGCTGCTAAAATTAGGGCGTAAGCAATGATGCAGTCTACGGGAAGTGTTAAATAGATTTAAACATGTAAAAGAATGAATATATTATGGAAGAGGAATGAAACAGTATTAAAATTTTGGTCAGTACTTACTGTTGCAGAGATCCAATTTGCAATGCAAATTATCAATCAACTAACTCTACTCATTTAAAATTAGTAGCAATTTAAATTCTTCATTTGAAAATAATGTGAATATTATTTTTACAAATGGTATCAAGAGACAGAATTATTTTTCTTTTTTACTGTACCGAATGATAGCCTACTACTATTAAACTACCTGAAAAATGCACACTGAGGCCATCGATAAACATTCCAATGCCTTCTCAATAACATTGTAACTCCCCCCGTGCACCCGACTGTCACCCGATCCGATTTTAAGAAGTGGAAAGGAGGCAAACAGGGCTAGTTCCCTACTGTAGACCTATTTTCTGTTTTTAATTTTCTCCTCTTTGATTACGAGACACATTTTTAGAACCTACAAAATTTCTTATTTCTTCTTTGATCAATCTTTCTTTTAAATTCTTTTAATAATCTACTCTTATAGAGTATTATACTTTTATAAAGCTTCCCAGTCTAAGAAAAAGACATGAATTTGCAAATTTCTTGATGAACCATTCTAATAGATTTAACATAATATAACACTAGAGCCTTAAAATAAAACAATCTACATTATTATACTCTTAATTAAATATAATTATTGGCAAAACATTTTTCTAAAATACAACATTGTACTTATAACGTCAATTAAATACAATTGTCCGTGCGGTTATATTGGGTACAAGGTTAACAGATAAAGTGTTTAAGGTTCTTTATGGTAAGTTAAGTTTGAAAGCATCACTTAAAATGTTAATTTCAAACATTACTAAACAGTCATCAGATAAAATTATACTTAAGGAAAAGTAAAACTTACACTTAAATTGTATACATAAATAATGTATTTGCCAACATTATATTATTTATATGCAATATTTACATGATTTATTTTTTCCTTATTATGGAATTTTACCAAGTACTGACTGTTGTCACACTTAATAAAATTCTACTTCATGGTTTTCAAATGTTTTGATAACCTGCAATCACGGGCGGATCCAGTCGGTTTTCAAGGAGGGGGCTGTCTCCTATCCCGGGGGTATAGAATAATTTTATTAGAATACAGTGCTTGAAAACGTCTTTTTAGACTATCACGAGTACCCATTTTGAATAGGAATTAAAGATTATATGCTTTACATAAAAATGGATATTTATTATAACAAATTGTAGATAATAAATCATAGAATTGAACTGTATAGTTGAAAATTTTAAATAGCCTTATTAGAACAACTAAAAACAAAACTCTCACAAACGTATAGTATACAGTTCCAGCCAGGCGGGAAAAGGTAACAGCTAAGGTAAGCCGTTGAAAATGTATATATTTCACGGAAATACCCGAATAGTCTCGAAACACTAAACCAGCTTTTACTTATATCAAACGAAAATATAGAACTTGCACTTCAAATCGATATAAAAATCATTATACAAATATATCGATTTGTAATAGATACATCGGTTGCAAAATGTGCTTTCTCGTTGGTTAAAAACTGTCCAATTGCTAGGGTATATAGAAAACTTCAAATCTAAGAAACTATAAGAGTGACGAATGATTGGAAGATTGTGGTAGAAATTTCAAATCTTGATGAATCCAAAGGTGTCCTTATCTTCTTCTCAAAACCAGTCTGTCTAACGGTTATGTGCCTTTAAAAAGTGACGAGTTTGAGTCTTTTGCTTGTGCTTTATCGTGTGGCATCAGTTTATTTAGACTACAATATTACAATGTTAATATACGTTTTAGAAGAAATTTGTAAATACAAAAAAGTTTTAAACATTTCCTTTCCAATGGTTTTTGTTTTATTGAGATTGGATAATATTTAGTGAGAGAAATATTTGATACAAGTTGTGTTGTCTGAGACAATTGAATACAATTGAGCAGTCTGCCACTTGACGATAAACAAAACAAAAATATAATAACCCAGCTCCTACAGCCAGCCCTAGATCCGCCAATGCCTGTAATTATACAATATTGTTCTAACCTGAATAAAATCATTAAACAGTTTGTATTGTTTTTAGTGATGGTTGGAACCAGCACAAGAACAAACATGAAATTAATCGTATCGTTTATTACTGATGATAGTAAACCCGATAGAAACAAGATAAATGTGCTCTTGATTACAACCGACGACAAAGGTTTTTAATATGTTCACCCTTGTGGCACAATGTTCATATTAGTACGCCTAAGTATAGGCTTTCAAAATGTTTGTTTCAAATGTTTCTACTTTCATGTTGTTATCTCTCGTTGGTTTGATATTGTTTAATAATTCAAATTGACAACGATTTTAAAGATAAACAAAAACTGTGATTGAAGGTATAGAAAGTGGAGGATGAAGTTATAAGCCATACTACTTGAACTATTCCTCTAGTGATTAGATAAAATTTGTAATTCTCTTCTTTGGTTGCAATATTAGTTTACAGTTTACAGTAGAATAAGTTACGAACAAAACAAAGAAATGTCTCCTCAGGGTATTTTAAATATTAGGTCTAAAATCATTGTGTAATAAATTATTTAAATACAAAACATGTTATGAATAAACTTGGCTGTAAAATAACAAATAAAAATGCCAAGTCCAAACACTTACGTTTGATTTATAATATTGGGATTGTCACAACTTATACATTGGGGTAAATATTAATGTAATTTCTAGGTATTTATTATGTGTTCAGAATAATTTGTTTTAGAGTTTAAAACTGTTAATAACTTATTATCATCAGTTACGATTGACTAATTAATATCACAAAAATTTAACAACCATCCTCGCCTAAGAAATTGAAACAAAGAAGGTATTATCATATTAATTTATGCTACGCAATATAAATTTGATATGAAAAACTAAGTTTCTCAAGTGAAGATTTAGAACTATTGCATGCTTAATAAATATTAGTTATCAGATGAAATAATAAAATACTTGACAGACAACATAAAGCAAAGATGATTGGAGACTTACCTCAAGCTTAGCACTGTTCTGAAATATGGTCTGAGCTTTATGTGTTAGCTGAGCAAAGCAAGAGCTTAAGGTTGACATTTTTTGACGGGCATTGTAAACCATTTCGGGTTCATCGCTGTCTAAATCTCCTGAAAATATATATTTTTAAAGCTTTTTCTTTTACTATGAGTCTCATTTTTTTGTAAGAAATAAATACAAATAATCTAAACTAATATTATAAATAGAGAAAGTTTGTTTGTAGGCCTAATATTTCGAAAACCATGTAAACGATTGGAATGAAATGCCTCCTGAGTGGTGTATGCTATGGTATCACAATATTTTATAAAGAAGGGGTTGACCAATGGTGGAAAAGTAAGAAAAAATAAAACAAACACTGTTACATTGTCAACTACCGGTATCAACCAAATAAAAGTATTGGGCTTAATGATTTTTTTTAAAAGAATTAATTTTACAATGAACCCCAAACCACAAATAAGGAACAAAAAACAATAACAGAACAATTTAATGAAAATTTATGTTTATTGTTAAGCACATTTCGGCGTAAATTTACTATTCGACCCTAGGCTAACCTATGGCAACAGAAATGCAAGAATAATATTAAAAAATAGCCTAAAGGTTCTAACCTATAGTATTTAGTGACAGTATGTTTACCTCTATTCAACATTTAACAGTAGAATATGTAAAACAACGTCGTTGTCTGCAAAAATATCAGCATAGGGTTGAATAGTAAATTTACGCCCACATTTCAATGACATAGCATCATCCTCAGAGAGCTTTAACAATACTTTTTGGCTACTGCCAAAAATGAATGACTATCACATTCATTTGAATTTGACTTCTGAAGATATAATAATTTTGTTGTTGACTTGTCACCAAGTAATTTTAAAACTTTGAACACAAATTAATTACACCTTTAGTTTGGTAGTGCATGATTTCAGTAAATATTGAGCTTAACTTAAGAAGATAATAATATTGATAGAATAAAACTTGGAACAAAGAATCTCACAATTAATACGTTAAACAAATAAAAGAGCACTGTGGCGACAAAATCACACTGATTTTAATAAAAACCCCGAACCACAAAACAAGGAACAAAAACTAAATTGTAAGTTACGTTTAATACGTTACCCAGTAACGCAGCACCCTGTGCAGTAGTGTTAAACCCCTCTGAATATGATATTGTAGGCCTAATATATAATCGAAATGTACATAAGGGTAACGTATTAAACATAACTTACAATTTAGTTGTTTAGTTATTGTTTTTGTTCCTTGTTTTGTGGTTCGGGGTTTCATTCAAATCAATTATATGTTTATTAATTCAAACGCGTTTTAACGACAAAGTCGCCATTTTCGGTGATGCACGAGCTACAATAATCAAAATGTAAACAACTGTTATGTGACCATAGTGTTATGTTATAAACCTACTGTGACTAGAGGCTGTAAGTTAGAAGTTCAGGATAATTTTTTAATGCTTGCATTACGAGGTGTCCTGATGTAAACTTTAGCTGATTTCGTTTGTAACGCTTAAGTTTAACGTTAATAGCAATGGGGGTACAATATCACTACTATTAACTACTAATATAACTACGTTTTCAAGGTAACAGATGGAAAGATATACAATCTTAGAACAATTCGATTTAGGAAGGTTATACTTAAGTTTCGCTGTCATTTTTTATAATATAAATATATTGTGAGACTAAACAAATTAATAAAAACTGTAATTTTGGACTTTATACATAACATAAGCCCAAAATTTCATGGAGGACATTCTAATTTTTAATGTTATTTTATATTTTGCTATCAACAATTTGACTAATGTAGTTATGACAACAAGCTGTAAGGAATCAATAGCCTGAAGAAGGAAATAATCATAACCTAAAACATCTTCATTTACTATATTATACACCATAGTAACTGAATGATTGCATGGCACAACAGACATTAAACTATTAAATGCACAAATTAAACACAAACTTGCTGTTAACTATCGTGTTCAAAGATAAATAACTAAACATGGGCCTAGCCTAGCCTAAAACCGACTAGTTAATGTTACCAAAATGTCAAAGAATGTACAAGGCAATGTATAATTATTTTTTATAAACAGAATTTATTTTAACGTACCAATTAGAAGATCTAAATCAACAAATGCTTTATCAAACTCTTTTTCCAAAATATCTAACCACCGAAAACTTTCTGCAGTCACTGCCATTTTGAAATGTCAAATCCAACAAATCCTCAACCTCAATTTCTAAGATTGTCAACTGAACACTTCTATGCTGTATTGATCTCGTGATCAGACTTCAAAATTGTATTTTAGTTTGCTGTCTGTATAATTAGTATATAGTAGCTCTTGTTATTTTAAATTTCATATCAGTCATTATACAGTAATAGTATTTAATATGTTGTAATAATTAATTGTAAATAACTTTTAGGCCTGATAATTTAGATGATTATTAAAAAGCCTACATACTGCCTAATACCTTTTAATAAACACCAAATACTACAAAGTATCTGTTTACAAGGGGAATCAACTTCTTTAAAAGCGAATGTACGTACCTACGTACGTTCGTGAGTAACATATAATGTAACAGCTGATTTCACCCATCATCTGTAAACCCAGTGTAGATTATAGTTTGGGGTTATCTTATCTTCTAAAGCGAGAGATAATTGTTTGTCTGCTAAATGGATCTGGAATCTCCGTCTAAGGATTTTTTATTTTATATTAGGCTTTTGGCCACGAGAAATCGATTGGAAATGGTCACCAGTCTGGGAAAATTCGTTTTCTACGTCTTTTTATTAAATTAAAAAGTGAAATTTGTCCATTTTAAACAATACAAAGCACAGCTGATGCAAATGTTTTCAATGCCATTACAATAATCATCTGCTTTTTTTAAACGCATTGACGTGAGCGAACTAGGCCCTAGGAATAAATCGATATTGAAATAATACTTTAATTTAGGCCTGACTTATTTCTGAGGCATAGCGTTGAGATTGTGGTTAATCCTTTAAACTGTATTTTTATTACAGGTAATAATGTTGTATATACCCTTTATTTAGTTGTTTAATGTTATAGGCCAAACCTCAAAACTCAATAATCCAATATTTATCATTGAAATCATAGCCCTGCTTATAATCGAGCTTTAGCTCGGTCTCCAGGTACTGTTTACAAATTCAATCGTTATAATTTCTTGTGAAGTTGATTTTTTTTAAATATGAAATTTTTTATAGAACTAATGAATACTATAATATAAGTTATAATATTGGCTTTGAGGTTATAAACTATATATAAATACAACCTTTTATCATCAATATATATTTTGTTAATACAAATTTAAATAAGAAATAGGCCTACCTATTCATTTAACAGCTGATTTCACCCATCATCTGTAATACTTAAACAAACCCAGTGTAGATTATAGTTTAGGGTTATGTTTAGGTAGACCTTAAAGTTGTTTGTTTTTTAAATTGTGTATTTCTAATGTGTATCTAATTAATCAGCCTGTGATTTTTCACAGGGGTTTACTAGTATACTATATAAACACACGGTACTATTTTTATACGAATAGAACAAATTTCAATTTTATGGTGCTATTTCATTTTTATTATTTATTTAATTACCAGATCAACAATAAACAACAAGGAAACACACAAATTAGAAATAGAGTACATAAAATTAAAATGTTCAGTTTGTTAACATGTTCACTGCTGAGGACGCACATGTGAGCTTGGTACTGAACACTATAAGAAGCGGCCGACGCACAGTACATTGCACGTCAACCCCTGTATTGGGAGAATTTAAATACACAGTGCATTGTGTGCTACGCACGCCAATTTTAAGCCAATGCTTTAAAATATTAGTGATTATTACGTAGAAAGGTTCAAAAATAAAAAAATAAAGTAATTTCTACTCATTTAGACTATAAATATAAAAAGTCAGCTCTTAGCATAGCAAATACAAAATTTGCTTAGCAGTGAACGTGTTAAGGAGTACCCTCCCCTCCTTCGGCAAAAGGAGTCCAGGAATATTTTTGACCTCCCCAAGAAAATGTTAAAAATTTGGGACTCCAATTTGGCTGTTCAGGTGAAATATTAACCAACACAGCATTGAGTCTGTACCTTTACACTGTCAGTGAATACACAAAGACCTATAACACTCCTAGAGGCCGCACCAAGTAGTGACCCAGCAGCTCATACTTGAACTCTTAAAAAAAATAAAATAAGTATATGTAAAATCAAATGGCACATAACATTTAAACCTATTTTAGTGCTCATCTTTTTAAACAAAAATACCTGACTATAATTAATATTATACATATTTTTCTTTCCCTGGGAGCTAGGGGGGGGGGGGGCACGGCCCCCCTCTTTTCATAGGTATGGGCTCCCATGAATGGAGTGCAGAAATTGTTTCCTCCATTCCTTGTGGGCTGTCTTTGTTTTTTTAGAGGTTGACGACTCGAGATGCTGATTGGTAGGATTCCCTTTGTTCCAATATGCAAGTGCATACATTGCATTTATGGAGCCTTTCAGAGATACATTCCAGTCTTTATGCTTAATGCTGTATTGCTAATATTAGCCTCCTCTTTGAGTGTTTGCAGTGATTTTATTTTGTCCTGTGAAAAACTTATATACATTTTGTTTTGTATATTATACATTGACGATACTCTGCAAGACCTGTGCATCATCCTGACGTTTGCTTTGGGAAGTATTACATCGTTCCTAAATTACTACGAACACTTCTTGGTATGCTTTGGTAATATTGTTTTATTTATTTATATACAGAGTGGAACAAAGTGTTAAAAACTTCGGGAAGTGGTTCTATAGGTCAAAATAAATAGAAAATGAAGAATAATATTTTTTCGAAAAACGCTTCATTTTCCAAATATCCACCATTTTGTTTCTTTTACTAAATAATTAATATCTAGAGAACGGTTTAACCGATTGAGTTCAAACTTTACAAAAATTACATTTGAGGACCTGAAGTAAATTATGATCTAAGTGCCATTTTTATAATTTTTCAGTTTTATCTGGAATCGTAATCGAAATGCTAAGCCTGTAAAGGTAAATAGTGATCTACCGGTATGTGTCAAATGCTTCTCTGTTAGTTGTGAACGTTTGCTAAGAGATAGTGTTGGCTGTATATGCTAGGCATGTTCTAAAAAGAAAATCTCACTGTTCTTAAAACATTGAAATAGGCACTTAGACCCTAATTTACTTCAGGTCTTCCTTTATTATTATAAAAATAAGTTAAATAGAGACATACATAGAGCCTAAGCTTGATGAAAACGCCCGAAACAAATTGGAATGAATGCTGTTTTCTTTCCTTCACGTTTTCCATCTGTTTTGCGGGAAGGAGGCTCAACAACAACCTATCACTTTCCTTCCGTATTTAGAAGAAAACGGAATCGTAATGCAACGGAAGGAAAAAAACAGATGGTGTAAACCTACACCAAGGCGAGGTTATAGAGCATTTGCCTCGTCTACGTGTGGTACGATATGATTGCAATTTGAGCGTTTATACCGCTTCGCTTTCCTCCGATCTGATCAACGCTGTACAGAACTAACACTAGCAGTTGTTAATACGCCTTAACAAGTCAATACGTTGATTGATATTATTTATGAAATCCGCCTATTCCGAATTCCCGCTAAACCGAACAGTGTTTGGTCCCAATTAGTTCGGAATAGCGGGACTCTACTGTAAATCAATTTTACTCATCGTGGAAAGGATTAAAATAAAACAAAATGTGCACTTTGAAATTTTGGAATTGCATGGTTACTCCAGAATAAATAAATGTAGACTGTATGATCATCTATTTAATATATTATATTTAAAAAATCAACATAAGAGTAATAAATCTTTGTGTTTCATGTATAACATGATTATTCAGTAATCTTTGTTGTGTCTATTTTAAACTGACTGAACTTTTGTTTAAAATAGCTGCTTTACAATCACAATAAATCAATAGTAGCTTCTTTAAAGTCAATCAATCAATTTTTTAATGGCATTTTTTAACTAACAGATTTTATGCTTAAAGTTTACAAAATTACAATAATTATATATTATATTATACATATTTTTATTTACAAATATAAATAATATACATAAATAATCTATTGATAATTTGTAAAAATAAAACATTTTGAATTATATAATCAATAATATTAATGTAACAATTAATTAATACAGTATATAAATATTAATAATAAGAATAAAATAAAACACTGTAAATTACAATTTTATTCTAGTTTTCCAGTAGGACAGCCTACATTAATTTTAAAATGTACAACAATTATGTAGATTTAACAAGGCAAACGGGTTACACAATACATTAGTTATAATTATTTGAAAGTCAAATCAATTTTAAAGTTGAAATAAAATTTCTAACTTTTACAAACAATTTTAACGAATTACAATGCAGTTATATTTGTACCAAAATATGGAGAGGGAAAACTGTCAATAAAATTTCAGAAGAGATAACAAAATCAAATAACACTATTTCTATCAGCATGATCAATCGTACATAGAAATTAAAAATATGTACTGAAACTATTTTATAACACCAAGATCTTTATGTGCTGCACATAATTATGAAACTTGAGTGAAAACTATGTTGTTTATTAGTATACAGGGTGTTTACAAACTCCCTGGAAATATTTGGTGTATTTGTTCCTTAGGTCAAGACAATCAAATAACGTCATATAAATATGGGTCTGACATGCCTAGTTTTCTGTCTGTCCGTCTATTTGTGTTTTTTACAAATTATTTTATAACTTGAGTACTACTTTAGATAGAAACTTCAAACTTGGCACGAACGTGTACCTTGGTAGGTCAAACAAGTGTATGAAATTTCGTTACGATATCTTAAACAGTTTCAAGATGGCGGCCATTTAAAATCTTTGATGATAAATTTCATGAAAACCGTAATTTTTGTAAAAAAAAATACCAGTAATAAAAAATGTAGAATTTTAAGACGAACAAAATCATACTTTATTTGCTACGATCGGATAATAAATAACTGAGTAATGAGACATTTACTGAAATAAATATCATACAAAATTTGCGCTAAACAACAATTTGCCGTGTTCAGTTGTTACATAATTAGGTAAATGTCTCATTACTCAGTTATTTATTATCCGATTGTAACAAATCAAGTATGATTTTGTTCGTCTTAAAATTCTAAATTTTTTATTACTGGCAACATTTTTTTATAAAAATTATGGTTTTTGTGAAATTTAACATCAAAGATTTTTAATGGCCGCCATCTTGAAACTGTTTAAGATATCGTAACAAAATTTTATACACCTATTTGACCTGCCAAGGTACACGTTCGTGCCAAATTTTAAGTTTCTATCTAAAATAGTATTCAAGTTATAAAACAATTTGTAAAAAACACAAACAGATGGACAGACAGAAAACTATGCATTTCAGACCCATATTTACATGTCGTTTTTTGATTGTCTTGACCTAAGGAACAAATACACAAAATTTTTCCAGGGAGTTTGTAAACTCCCAGTATAGAAATGTTTTTTCTGATACTGTAGATTTACTGGGCTGATTTAATAATTTTGGTGTCAGATAGACTTTTTAAATATTTTCTCAAAGAGTGATTTTCTTACTAAAACAAACAAAAATCTTTCCTAAAACCCATTGTGTAGAAATACTAGGATAGTCCTAGAGTCTACTTTGTGGTTTACGCAAGCATTTACTAATATTGGCATAACTTTTGAATGATTTAACGTAATCTAGTGAAGTTTTGTTACTAACAAATTGTCGTAACATACAATACTGTACAAATATTTAAAAAAAATTTGTATCTTTTTATCGTTTTTCGAGAAAAAATTTACATTTTTACTGCATTTTTTATGAGCGTCTAGGCGGCATATATTTTTGGTACTTGATTATCTTTGAAAAAAAATTGACAAAATTATAAGAAATTAACAAATCGGTTACTAAATGACATCTCTACAATACAAAATTACATCAACATAGAAACTGATTCTGAATTTGATTCTAACTAGCTAAAGATGAAGGTAAAAAAGTAAAAATTTACATAATTTTTTCCTGTATATCTTGGTTAGATTCCCCCCCGGTAACATCACTATTCTCCTTATTAAACTCAGATCTAAGCGGCTTATCCACTTCACTAGAAACTACTTTTTCTTCAACTTCTCAACTTTAAATAACGTACAAAAGTAACAAATAACTAAGCACAGCCTAAAACAACCACAATGAAAATTAAAACAGCTGAACCGACGGCAATTGTTGAACAGATGGAGCCACTGCACAGTTACGATGGAGGTTGAATTAACAAATAATTTTGAGTATTTCTTTTCATAAATTGTACATTGAATACTTTTTGAATAATATGGATCTTTTTTAAAAGTTTTATGTAAACAATCCCAGTATGTAAAAATTATATACTTTTGTTTGTACTTAACCTATTATACGGAGGCCACTAATTTTAAGCTAGATTACTGCAACAAAAATGCAAGCATTAAAAAAAATAGCCTGAAAGGTACTAACCTATAGTCTTTAGTCACAGCACTCATCAGTATTCGGGCCGGTGATCGTTTGGCGTTTTGTTAGGGAGTTGTCGGCAATGGCTTTAGGTTAGTACTTTTCAGGCCATTTTTTTAATGCTTGCATTTTTGTTGCAATACAAAACAACTTACGTAATAGATGTTGCTAACTTATATTAGTTTTTTTTAAATCTTAAAACGTCTAAAAATAGTAGCCTTAGTATATTATGTAAGTACCCTTTTGTTTTTCTGAACAGTTCGTCTTTTTAGCAAAAATACTAACGTCCGATATCTTGGAAGTTGGTCTCTAAAGGATTAACTCTTAGGCGAGTTAGGCTGCTCTCCAACATTGTTTTTTCTAAAAGTCGGTTCTTTGACAATTATTAACGAATTTCCATAGGAGATATGAGGTATTGCAGTGACCCTTATGGTGAGACCTGAGGTCGGGAGTAGTAAATGAGCATTGATCATGTAACAACACGTTTTGGGGTGTCTTTAAAAATTCTATTTATATATATACGTTAGTAGTGCAAGTCGCTCGGACAAGTTTGTTAGCCAAAAAATCCAACATCCTGAAGCACGTTTTTTGACCGGAAGTAACTATTTTTTTTAGATTTTTCGTACTAGAATGAATTTTTTTTAGGGTTTTATAACTAAAAAAATTTAGGATCTTATTCTACAAATTTTGTTTTTTTACACGACCTTATATAGCTCGCTTGGTTCCCTCAAAATCGATCAAAACGTAAACACCATAAAAGTACTGCGTTTAAATCCACATGGGGGATTTTACCGTGAGGTCATCTTCTGGTCCGAGTC
>JAGFPH010007667.1:0-21692 GCA_018207615.1 Philaenus spumarius | reverse complement strand
TGCTGACAGTGTTATGTTTGTATTGTGTAATCATGGCAAATTTCACTATAACATAATATATTATATATGTTTTTTTATGTATTTTTCATGTTCTTTCTTGTGGTATAACGCCAAAAAAAAATTAAAAAAAATACTGTATACACCAACTTTTACTTCAAACTTGAAATTAAAAAAAAAATCATTTTTGTTTATGCAACATAATTTTGTATGTATATTAATTTAGAACTACATTTTTACATGTACTTTGTTCTTCAAACTACCAACGAAATAAAAAAAAAAAATTATCCAAATTGGTTGAATAGTTTTTTTATGATTTTTTCCCCAGACGCTTGCAAAAGTGTTGGTTTTGGTCCGGCACTTTATGCATATGACTTGGCGAAACGGCCGCAGCACTCAAAGGGTTAAAGCATATTTCAATTTGAATTTTTGGAAGCCAAAGTTATTTTTTTTATTACATAGACATGTGAGGTATTATTTGAAAGGCCTTTGTATAAGATATAACTATTTCTTTTATAGTTTTGTGATATTCATGCCGATAGACGTGGAAAATCATTCGACCAACTAACAACAATTTAGTGTAAATAACTATTGAGCTTGACTCGTGAGAAAGTAACTAGATCAACTAAAACCTGAACACAAAATCTCACAACAAATACGTTACTAACTTCAAACCCATTTCAACGGCAATGTCGCCATCCTCAAGTTATAGTTTGATTACTGTAGCCCGTGCATCACTGAGGATGGCGACGTTGTCGTTGAAACGCGTTTGAAGTTAGTAAACGTATTTGTTGTGAGATTTTGTGTTCATGTTTTATTTTATCTAACAATGTAGAGATTCAAATTCCATTATTATAGTCAGTGTGTTACATTCTCGATGGAAAGAAGCAGCTTCGTACTTAGTAATGATTAGTTTTTGTATCTGAAATACATACCTTAATAAAGAATGTAATACCTGCGTCTCAATTAACACAGATATTTTACATTCTAATATTTATGATCACCATAGTCAAAACTGATAGCCCTAGTGGTCTGTAAATTAAAAAAAAAAACGAAACAAATCTTATTTTATAAGATTTGCTCCAAAAGACAAGGCTAGGAATGGCTGAAAGAAGTTCTAGACTTATTTTTTACATCTGTACAGTTTGCAACACTTAGGTATGCAGTCATGGGTTCTCGAAGGGCGCTGTAGCATATTAACACGGTTTATGTACATTATAATACAGTGTTGGAAGAAATATAGGTTCAGGTACCGCTGGGCGCTTCTAAAGGAACTTCTGTGTATGTTGGAAACTCAATGGCTTCGATTAGATCTTCCACCTGTTGGTAAACATATGATTTGTTAAAATTTATTTGTTTCACTCTTTGATCTAGGAGAAAATACAATTGTATTGCTAAACAAATTGAATACTAACAGATCAATTCAGGTAAACAAGATTATAGGCAAAATTAATGCAAATCAACACATTTTGAACTATATAGTCCCAGTCCGCAGGTTCTATCATACAGCAATTTTGATTGGAAATGGATGTCTCTGATTGTACTCTCAAATTGGCAAGAGAGTTATTCCTTCAGCCACCAAATTGAAATATCCCAGTTTATTTGTGAATATCTCATAAACGGTTGATCTTATTATAAAAATAAATCAGACCATTTTTATAGAATGTTATTTCCTAACAACTTTGTTTAAAATATTGTTCTTCAAAATTAATATCTACGAAGATATGGCTCTGCAAACATTTTCTTTGTAGCTTTGCTCAATATCTAGTTAACAGCAAACTTATTAGTTAAGTAAAAACGGCAAAGAGTTTACAGAATTTACATTTAAATTGATATGATAGATTTAAGATTTTGGCTACTGTGGGAGACATTGAGCAATCGGAGCACTTGACTCCGGAAGCTTATTGTAAAAAGTAAGAAAGTAACTTGAAGCTAAGTTTTTTGATATTACTTAACTTCTCATCGTATGTTTCCTGTTTTTTTAATTATTTTAGTTCTACTGAATTTTATGTCTAAATAAAGTCCTTTATGGATTTTAGTGTTTTTTTATTTTGTTTATAACACATTTTAAAGATTTTATTTGAAAAGTTATTAACCGTAGCCCTGTTTGACTGAGCAGTCAAAGCGCTTGGCCTAGGTCTCACACTACTCAATTGATAACACTACTTTGTACTGAATATTTCACCTACTAAAAATCATCTAATAGCAATAAAACAAAAACTGACGAAAAGGAAATGATTTAAACTTTAATTTTTGTGTTTACAATTTTTCTCTATAACATATATTTACATATGTAATCATCGTTTTAAAATTGTAGTTTTCTGTAAAGTTATTGCCGCGCGTAAAAACACAACGAAATACTCAACTTTGTCACTTCGCTAAAGCTCAATATTGCTCGACAGAAATATTTTAACAATAATATAAAGATAACTTTGGATTCGTCAAGATTTGAGTATTCTAAAACTGCCTTCCAATCAGACGTCACTCTTATAGTTTTGAAAATATAAAGTTTTCTGTAAACCCTTGAAATTGGACAGTTTTCAACCAATAAAACAGTACATTTTGCATTCGAGATATCTTTTACAATTCGAAATAATTGTATAGACTTGTTTATATCTATTTTTAGACCAAAGTTCAATCTTTCGTTTGGTGTAAAGCAAACCATATTTACTCTAACGCTTTTGTTTGTACAGTCTTGAGAAATACTGACAAATGGGAAATTCAAAACTCGACTTCCTCATGCTCCCGAAGTGGCAGTTTAACGGTTTTTCACACGGAACCTCGTATAGGATTCATGAGCGAGAGGTTTATTTATTTGATCTCATTTTGTGATTCAAGTCAAGCTAATTCAAATACTTTTATTTATTGTCTACACTTTGTTATAATAATGTTTAATTTTTGGGCAAAGTATTTTATATTCCTAAATTAGTATTCAAACTAGGCCTAGTTTTGTTACCAGTCTTGTAGTAGGAACATTAAAACTGGTGTTTTCAAAATAAGAAATTTGAAATTGATATTGTAATGTCTCAAATCTCAGTAATACAAAAACATTCATTTCTAACAGTATAGTATTATAGCCTAGAGAACCCTATGTCAATATAAACAAACACCAGTACCAATCCCCATGAAGAAATGAAAGTAAGAAACTAAATTCGAAACATTATATTTATTATTTATGTAAAATTTGTCAAAATCACTATACAAGAACACAAGATGGTTAAAAAAAAACGTATTTAGTTAAGTTATGTCAGCCATGTTTTGTAGGCTACTAAACCATTGTAAACACGAGTCAAGTAAAAGACAAGTAATGTACCATGTAATTTAAACTATAAACAAAAACACGATAATCCAATGTATAAAACGTATTCTATATTTAAGAAAATATTTATGAAACAATTATTAGTTAATTATATACCGTAGATTATTATTATTCTTAAAATATCCACCATAATTAGTTTAACATATGACACAAGTAGTACAACCTACACTAAAATTCAAGAAGGAAGTAATTATTTGATCGGGTAAATTAAAATTATTACAAGTAAATAAATTTTATGCTTTAAACGCAAGAACAAATTAATTCTACAATTGTTTTAACCAACAAAGAAATACTTTAGGTATAAAATCCGTCGAAAACTATTTTCAAAAGAGAAAACACGCCATGTTAGGAAAACTGCAGTGACGAATACTCCGTAACCACGGCAATGAAGAAAGAAACGTATGACGCAACATCACGTGAACGCAACCAGCAAATCAAAAGGATAGATGCTTATTTCCGGATTCTGAGATAGACGGAAATGAAGGAACCCGGCTACATCGTTTGAAAGTGAAGCCAAAATCAGTGCAAATTGAGAACTAAGCGTGGGTGGACGTAACTAATGCAATGAAGAAGTGACGCCGTTAATTGTTTTATAAAAGTGTAATCAAAACGTACAATAACTCGATATTTACTCATGTGTTCAACCAAAAAACTGATAAGTATTCAAAGAACAGTGATTAAGATTAAAACCTAAAGGAAATTACTTAAATAAAAATCTTTACCTTTCTTCTAATCCAATTCCTTATGACGCCATTTCATAAAATTGTTAACTTCATGTTTGAATTCATAATTGCGTGTATGTTTAATGGGATAATTACAGCAGCACGAGTACCCCTAGCCCGAGATCAATTTGAATTAAAATTAAATTTAATTAAATTATGTATTATGGTGATAAAACAAACTTTATTCTACGAATTTTAAATTGTTATACTGAGCTAAGCCAAACCGGAAACAGACATTTTTTTGAAATAGATATTCCTCATTATAAATAAAACAAATTCAATTCTTTCTTTCTGTCTTGTACCAAACCAAAATTATAAACCTTATGTATTTCTATATGAATAATTTTTAATTATATTAAACCAAAATTTGTTAAATCAAACTTGTACTTATTTCAAAGCTAATATAATTGAAGCTGAACTTAGTAGGTTTCAATTATATTACCTATAGGCTATAGAATTAATAATTAGTAATATTATAAAAATTGGCTTCCAAATAGTGGGGCTTTATAAAAAAAAGGGAGAGTATAGGCTCTATACAATAAGGTTATATTATAAATTTGGCTCCACAATGTGTGGGCATTTGAATTTCAAAGAAATACTTATAAAATTTATAAATTATATTATAAATTTGGCGACCAACGTACCAGCTGTAATTATCTCCATAATAAATAAATACTTCCTTAAACACTCAACAAAAAACACAACCAACACATTTATAGATATAGTAATTGATAGATTCACACTTTAGTATTAGTTATAACTACCCTACCATAAGTAAAATATATTATAAAATAAGCCTATATTATAAATATGAATAATCCACAGAAATACTTATAAAATTTATAAATTATATTATAATATATATTTGTATACTATATTTAGAACTAAATTACAAAACTTTTGTACGTATGGAAAAAATTACAAAAAATTTTTACTACTTTTTGTGTAGGCCTAAAGTTGAACTTTTTCCTTTTGTTACTGAAGATTTTTTGTTTCTTGAGCTAGTAACTTTGTAAATTTTACATTAATAAATTTTTTACTGGCATATATAAATTCTTTGCATGAACAATTCTAAGGTTAAAATAATAATTACCTTGAAAGAAGGATAAAGACCGATTTTGTTGGATTTTAGATTTCTACCCTTGGAATAGCCATCCCAATGATTACCAGCAACCCCAATAGTGTCTCCGACTTCGAGGTCCATCTGGTCAGGACTGACAGCTCTGTGAGGAAGTATTGCTATCCTCCTGTGATAAAATAAAGGTTATAAGTGTAAGTTTCAAAATGACTTCTAAAAATATATTTGTGAAGATGGAAAACAATTTGAACATAAGAAACAATACATTATTAGAAGCAACTATAAATAACTACTGCAGGTTTTTAATTCAAGTACAGTAGAGCCCCGGTTATCAGAGCCGTGACTAACCGAATTTCGGGTTAACCGAGGTAGTAAAAACAAACAAAAAAAGTTCGGAAGTTCGTTTTGTGGTAGATGCATGCGTTAAAGTAACCAAGCAAAGAGAAATCCGCATATTAAAAGGCTTTTTCGGAAAAATTGCAAGTACAGTAGGGTCCCGCTATTCCGAACTAATCGGGACCGAACACTGTTCCCGGTTTAGCGGGAATTTGGAATAGGCGGATTTCATGAATAATATCAACGTATTGACTTGTTAAGGGTCTGCTCCAGTAAACGAGAAAGCAACCAAAAACGCAAGGGCTTCTCTCTACAGCCGTATCTAAACAGTGCAATTTCTTGCAGCTGAGCTCTTTGACATCGCCTTATTTCAAACCATTTTATAAATCCATCTTTTGTAATTGAGTGCTGAAAAAAAATCCGGCTTGCGTTTCACTTTTAATTAGAAATTTTTTATTGTGTAAAGAAAAAAGTTCAAACTTAGTACTTCAAAAATGTCAATTCGTGACAAATGAAAACAATTTTAAAAAATGTTACTGTTTGAACTTTTTTCTTTACACAATAAAAAATGTATAATTAGACGTAAAACGGATGCGTATTATGGCTGTGCTTAAAATGAGACCTTGCAAACAAATTTATGATAAAAAATAAACAAAATAAATGGTTTGATATTTAACATTGCTCTTATGGGATAAAAATCCAAGACGGCCGCCACTACAGCAGACCCTTAAGATGTAAATTTTAAGTGCGGGTATATCTACTAGTGTCTTATCTATATAGCGTTGATCGGCTCGGAGGAAAGCGAGGAGGAGGTGAATGCTCATGCTGAACTCTATCACACATAGATGCGGCAAATGCTCTTGACCTCACTCCTTAGTGTAGGTTTACATCATCCGGGGTTATTTCCTTCCTTTGCGTTCCGATTCTGATTTTTTTCTAATAATGAAAGGGAAAGGTTGTTCGAACTGTCCATTTTGTCATACCGCAGTCTGTCCGTTAGTACCGCATTATCTTGAAAAAGATCTAGAAAAAAATCCTTCGAGATAACAAAAACGAACTAGAAAAATGGATGAAAACAACTGGCAGGTGGCAACAACACTACTATAGTGCCTTGCTGTTGTATCTAATCTTTCCTTCTTTCTGAAGGACCCGGTATCCTTTTCACCAGGCGCTTGTTGCCGAAGCTTCCTTCCCGCAAAACGGATGGAAAACGTTAAGAAAACAAAACCAGCACCAGCTTTCATTAAAATCTGGTTTCAGGCGTTTTCATCAAGCTTAGGCTCTATGTATGTCTCTATTAAACTTATTTGTATAACAATAAGTGTAAATTTTTTCACGAACGTCTTTTTAATTTCTTCTGTTTTTATGTTAATAAATCAGTATTTTTTCTGAACCCTGTTCGGCATAGGCGGATTTTCGGAATAGCGGGTCTCTACTGTATAATTAGCCTCAAAACATACAGTAGGCAGTCAATGACAACATAACTCGTACTTCCTTATATAGTAACGTTTGTTTCAAAAACAAAGGGGAGTACAGGTGGAGAGATTTGTGGAGATAGCATGAGGCAGGAATGTGTCCAGATAATAGGTAAGCACCCAACAGTTTTCCAAACAGAAGTTATAGCTTTATAGGAATGTGTCACAGGAAATCTCAGACTTGAACACACAAATAAAAAGATCTGTATGTATATTGAGAGCAAAGAAAACTCTGAGCTCTTAAGAGTTCAGGTCGAATCTAGTCTGGGAATGCGTCCACAAGACAACTGGCAGGTCTCAACAGCGTCATGTTCTGTTGGATACCAGGTGGATGCCCGTTGGAGTAGGTGAAACTGAGTGTGCAGACAAGCTGGCAAACAAGGCATCAGCAATGAATTCACAGGACCTGAACCGTCTGTGGTATATCCAAGAAAACACCTTTGCAGACTATTACTGAGAATGAAAGGAGGTGTTGGAGCATCCCAGGACTGAGGATGAGTAAACTCTAACTTCTTGATCCATCTAGGCAAATTGCATCCGACATCCTTTCATCTAATCACAGGACACCTTAGAAAACACAGGAGAAGCCCTAATCTGCGAGTGTGAGATGCTTGAACAGGTGAGTTATGAAACCTTTGGAAAACTAAACAAAGGACAAAACATCCCCGAGGATAATTTTGTCAAAAAGATCCTTAGGTTCACTGAGGGTATGGACCTCAACAGGGGTAACTAGGGGTATAAAATTTAAGTGGGAGCACAATTAGCCCTTGAGGCTGAAGTGCATAAGGATTGGAGAAGAAGAACGTTTATTTGATGGTCTATTTTGAACAAAAGCAATACTATGTAATTTTTCAAAAGATCTCGTTAATAGCGGTTTGAACATGTACCCTTTTCCTTGTCAATGATATTCAACGTAACCTAACTCATCAAACACAAATTTACCTGTGTATACTTTGTCCACCATAGTAATAGATGTCATCTAGAGAGCGAAATTTGTCTGCAGCATCAGGGTGCAGAGTCTGCATGATTTCATAGGCAACTCTGCATACCTGGATATACACAATAAAATATTATACTTCTCAAGTTACAAAATTATCTACTACTCAACTATTCAAGATATATCATTCCAATATACATAGTAAAATGTTTGGCGCTGATTCATTTCTTTTCAAATTTTTATTTAAACTCTCAATTAAAATTTTTCACAATACATTCATCCCATAACATTGTGGGGTTATGTTTTTGGAAATCTCTCCGAATGTTGTGGCTATCTTTTCATGGCTACTGCTTCTTTTCTTTTCCCAGCTTAACAATATCTCTCCATAATTTTGGTCTTGTCAAAAGTCTTAACTTTTTTTTTTATTTTTGACAAAACTTACGACAAATATAACTGTGATTCGTTTTAACTCATATCCAACTTTTTTACGAGTCCATTTTTGATGAATACAACTGTGAGCCAAAAAACTGACATCAAACCTATTTAAAGTCAATTTTCGACTTCCTTACAATGAATATAATTGTGAGCCATTCTACTCACATCCAACTTGTAAAAGAGTCCATTTTTGACTTCCTTAGTACGACAAATATAACTGACATCAAACTTATTTAAATATCAATTTTTGACATCTGTTACGAATTGATGGTTAACAAACCATCTATTAGAGTTTAGAGTTTGATATATTAAAGTAAGATATATTTTAGTTATAATAATTATTAGAGTTAGTGATTTGATGTGAAGATAGATTAGGAAGTATAATATGAATACGGAAATAGTAGCAAGGTCGCATGATAGGTTGTTTAAACAAATGCGGAACAAAACAAATGCTACGGAAGCAACGGTTGTTTTGTTGGAGATGTCAACAGGAAGCTAGACGGGTTATATAATAATATAATCCGAATCTAGAATCTGGGCCAGAGTAGGGTGATCGATGGGCCAGAGTGGAGTGGTCGGGTGACCAGTGAGCCGATGAGTTCAGCCAGTTCGTTGTGAAAAGTGCGGCCGGGAGATCAAGACGAGGATTTCCGCTCAGCTCAAAGTTTGAACCATTGGGACGAGATCTCGAGTGAAGGAAGAACATAACTTGTTGAGGACAACATACTGAGTGAGCGAAGCAAAGTATTTTGGTCTATCGTGAAAGTCACATTGTATTCAGAGTTTTGGGGTTATTAACATAAACGTAACTCGCTTTAGTTGCCGGTACCGTAAATCCCGTCTGTCTTGTAAAGATCAATACCTAGTAAAAGAAATGTATGCAGTGGGCTAATGTATCAAATTGTATGTATTTGTATAATTGCAAGGGCGTGCAAATAAATTAATGTTGAAGTAAGTATTACCACTGAACCACGATGTATTATTATTATTGATTTGTTCCTTACCGATTTAACTAACTAAATAATTTAGTGAACGAACCTAGTAAGAGTTCGTAAAATCCAACCCTAACACATCCTTACCACGAATATAACTGTGAGCCATTCTACTCAAATCCAACTTGTCCAAAAATCTATTTTTGACTTCTTCACGACAAATATAACTGTGAGCCATTCCAACTCGAATCCAAATTTTTCAATAGTCTATTTTCGACTAACTTTCCCTCCCTCCTTCTGGTAAAGTAGCTCCTTCCTTTGAGCTTGCTTATGGGTAGAATGTCATGTAGTCATATATTGCACCTTTGATTCCCTTATGATATTCTTCTACATATTGAGAGTTATTATATTATTGCTCGTTATTTTCACTCTTTCAATCTTTTAGTAATTTGTTCTTCCAACTGTATTATTTTAATTAATTTTATGTATTTATTAAATCTTTTTTATTTAAATTAACTTGCATATATGCATACATTTATGTTACATAATCTTGTGTTGTCTTTGTAATTATTACTTTTATTATAATTTCAAGTTTGTGTTTATTTTACATATCCCTTCAAAAAAATACATTATATATCAATAATAGTTATTATTATTTCTTATTAAAAATCACATATGTCACAATGCTTACTCTGTAGATTGAGAGTACTTAATTGACAGAAAGAAGTAAGCACTTAAAGGCTAATTTACCTGAGAAGAGAATGTGCAAACAAGATAATCACAGAGAGAAAGGAAGTGAATGTCCATGATAATTCCATTGAGGGAATTGTCAGAGTATCTAGTAGCCACTGCAGCTCCCTTAGCAACTGATGGGTCTCCCAGGACTGTGTAATCTGGATATCTGTTTATATAAAAACATACAAGGTAATTCAGATTGAAAGAGAAAAACACAAAAAATCCATATAAACATATATCCAGACATTAACCCTTAACGTATGGCTAGCGCTTTTAAACGCAAATACACAAACATATGCTTAAATGATTCCATAGTTCACAAAATTTGCAATAGAGTGCAAAGTAATGTTCTTTGAGTATGTTTAGACCAAATAAAAAATATAAGCAAGTCTGTGACTGTCGGTCTGTGTTCTGTCGCCAGAGCAAATTAATCTACTATCGCAAGTGTTCTCAGCGAGGCTTACGCTTATAGATGCAATCTGTTTCACTCAGCTGTTCCTTGTTTGTTTGTACTGAGAGCTGACTGATATTCATTCCGAAGTTTTAGTTTTGTATAAGTTCTTGTTTTTATTTGTTTAGTATGTAATTATTTTATTTTTAGACAACAATAAGTATTGCTTTTTTATGTATTCAGTTTTTGACTAAATTGTAAATTCTGCCAAATTTAGTTTTTAATTCTTAAAAAAGTATTTAAAAGAAGTTTAAAATTAGTTGAGTGTTTTTTATGTGTACTAATTAACCGTAAAAATCTAAATTTAAAAAGAACATGGACAAAATAAATATTTTTTTTAACTCTAAATGAGCGGTAGTCCATATTTTAGCTTAGCGCTTTAACCCTCCAAGTGCTAACGTCGCATATGTGACGTTTGCAACACATTTTGTAAATGTGTACGACGCCGCTATTTTTAATACAATCGGATACTTCTATGTATGGTTGTGTTTGGAAAGAGTCACTTTATTATAATTCAGAGTTTCATAGCGATATTGACTCAAACAAACCTTCGGCAGAATTGTCAAATCAACTATCTAATCATGTAATACGCGTAGACACTCGGAACTCGGATTTTGTTTGCTTATCCACTAGTTGTTATTCATTTTTAGTTTCAGTTTAGATCAGTTTATTTTTATTATTTTTTTTTTTAATGTTTATTCATTTTCGAAGTAATTATGACTGAACTTATCAATTCAAGTGCTATTAGAGGTGCGTTTGAAAATAGTGACTTTTAGAGAATTTTAACTGTAAATATTTTTTCTTGTATATAATGTGTGTGTTATTCCTTTATAACAAATTAAAACTATAAATATTGGGCCTAGACAGTACTTTTATATCTTTAGAGGCAAGTTTTTCTTCTTTGTGCGGAAAAGTCATTTTTTTAATAAAAAACAGAGTTTTTTTACAGCAAAGTAGTAGTGTTATGTATATTTCTATTCACCATAAAATTGTGCAACTTTTGGCTATATTGGATTTTCTACATTACTTTTATTTACATATTTTGAGTAAGTGGTTTTAGAACACAAAATTTTTTAAATTTTTTATTTTTACTTTGGTCAACAAAAAAAAGTATAAAAATTATAAGGTAAGCCTGTTAAAGCTATTTACTGTAAGAGCATGTAATTGTGATTAAAATGATGTATAATAAGTCTTACTTTACTGTTAGTGATTATTTTATAATGATTTTAGTTAATAAACATGCACAGAACCAAAGAGACCCTTAGCACTAAAGAGTAATAAAGTCAGCACTTGGAGGGTTAAGAGTTAAAAATATTTAATGTCAAATATCTTCAAAACCGTTACTTAAAAGAAAATTTACAAAACATAATATATTTGTCTTTTTCAACTAAAAACAAAGTATGTATTACAATTTCTTTAGTTCAAAATATAGTTAACAGTCATTGATAAAAATCATAATTTCTTTCTTGTTGTCTACAACACTGAATTTAGCCAACAACTAAAATTTGGTTAGCTAAATTTTGAAAGACAAAAATATATTCCTTTTCTCAGATTATATCAAATATGAGGATCTTACCAATTTCAAAATGGTGAATAGCCTTTTATATTTTCGGTTTTTTATTGCCTAACATTTTAAAGATCACATAAAAAATATATGTAACACTTAAACTTAATACCGTATCTACTTCCAAAGATTTAGTTGCTTTGTTGCATTAATGAACAGGTGAATAATATTTTGCATATAAAATTAAAATTAAAGCAATGCAAAGTCAGGGGCAAAACCTGAGAGTACTATTTATTTCTGTATTTAAGGTATATTAGTAGAACTTAACCACTAAAATTGCTTATCGCTGACTGTTTCTACTTACTTGTTTTTGATTTCTTGAAAGACTTTAGGATCGTCTGAAGCCAAGTACACTCTTTTGACTTCAACGTTAGTTGTAAGAGAAAGTTGTTTATAGTATTCTTCAACAGCCATCATGTATTCATCCAAAGAATGGAAAGCTGCTTCGGTACCAACTTTATCCGTCCGACGAACGTGAACTCTAAAAAACCAAAACAAGAATAAAAATAATCAATTTTCAACCCAATTTTATTTAACCTAATCCATGTCAGATAGGAAATATGTATATCTGCTGATGTATTATTTTTATATGATATTAATTAATTATTTTTCGCTTTTAACATTAAGGATATGTTATAAAGATTAATGTGTTATTATTTTAAACTACTTTTAGATAAATATAATTTAGAAGTTGTAGGCAGTATTTCAGTCCAAATAGAAGGAAAAATGTATTACTAAATTTTTGTAAAGATAATGATGGCGTTAAATCAGCTCCCTTCCTCGAAAGCATCATTTCACCTTATCATGACTTCGTACATCAAATACTCAATATACCAAATTAACCAATACCAATAACCATAATGGAAAAAAATTATAGCCTACGTTAGTGAGAGGGATCAGTGGAAGGACATGCTGCTCCACAAACACAGTATTACAGTTCAACCCTAGCATGAAAGGATGACACATCTTCATATAAATGGCAGACAATCAAAAACAATTAATACTACTCTTGGTGTTCCACAGGGTTCAATGTTGGGACCAATATTGTTTTTGATTTTAATTAATGATTTAAGTTTAAATGTTTCATGTTCCTCAACAATTTATGCGGACGACACGTCTTTACTTGTTAGTCACAAAGACATTTTTCAATTAGATAATGTAGCAGCTAGTGTATTAAAAGAAGCAAACGACTGGTTTGAGGTAAATGGACTGTTTTTAAATGAAGAAAAAACTCAAAAACTTTTAGTCACTCTACAAAACAAATATAAACATAGTTATAAGCCTGCTTATGAAAAAGTTGTAACGTTGCTTGGTATAAAAATTGATAGTATGCTCTCCTGGTCAGTGCACATAGATTATGTAAAGACAAAATTATCAAGGGTAATTTATTTACTAGTAAATCTTAAGAGTCAAGTAACGTTTGAATATTTAAAAATAGCGTACTTTGCTTTCTTTGGAAGTATTTTGAGATATGGCTTTCTTATTTGGGGAAATGGAATAGGAATTGACACAATTTTAATTCTTCAAAAAAAAAGCTTTGAGAATATTAACAAACTCTGATAAATTGGAACACTGCAAGCCATTGTTTATTAAAACTGGTATTTTAACGGTTATGAACTTGTAAATTTTTGATGTAGTAATGCACGTAAAGAATAATTTACATATGTATCAAGTTAGAGGTTTAATTCATAATCATAACACAAGATTTGGTCATATTCTTGAACAACCAAGACATAGATTAAATAAATCCAAAAATTTATAATAATACGTATTATGAAAATGTCTTTGAATTAAATGCCCACACGTTGTGGAGCCATTTTATAACTTAACTGTTATAAAATTTCTAAAAAGCTTAAAATTGTGGTGACAAAATTTATAATATATAGAAGCTATTCTTACTTCTCATCAGCTAGTAAGTTAACATTAGAAATAAATCATTTAAACACTCAAGTTTTCTGAACATCATCAACATAAACATTTATTAGAAATCAAAAATGTATCAATATTACAATTTGTATTGGTTTTTTATTCTTGGGTATGCCTTGATAA
This sequence comes from Philaenus spumarius, assembly GCA_018207615.1. Lineage (NCBI taxonomy): Eukaryota > Metazoa > Arthropoda > Insecta > Hemiptera > Aphrophoridae > Philaenus > Philaenus spumarius. Next base: position 7,662 of record JAGFPH010007667.1, on the reverse strand, counting down.
AAGTTCATAGTTACCCTGGCTTAGCTCAATTTTGGTAGAATTTGCATATCTATTAAAAGGTAAGTTTTATTTAATTTCATTGAATTTTTTAAAAGGTATCTCGGGGTAGGCACTCTGCTGGCACTGAATATACCTCCTTAAATTTATTATTCGCATTCATATTACTCTAGGAAAGTTCAAAATTATAGGGATTGTTAATTTAGGATTTGGGTTACAGAAAGTCTTTTGAAGATTTTTAATTTTATATAATTTTAAGTTCTATTGTTCATTCCACGCATTCAATTGTTCATATTTAAATAGTTAAGATAGAGTATACCAATCTCTATTCGAATTAAGTCACTGTTCAGATTATAACTTCATTAAACTAAAAAAAAATTAGCACTGTTTAATTAACACATCTTCTCACGTTGATGGCTACTGTAGGACTCTTTTGAAAAGGACGCCGGTTTTGGCTTGGTGACGCTATCGGTACTACGGGGTTCACATCCTTCCTTATAGGTCTCTTGACTCTTGTATTTATTCGCATTTTCCATTAATTTGCCGGCGGATGGATACCATGACGTCATCAAAGTAGCTCCTCTGCCGGACCAACGTTCATTTAGCGTAATAAATATAGTGCGTTTGTTATCGTATTTTTCATGGTTTGTCTTTCAAGTTTTGATAGTTATTTTTGCATTACAGATGCATTTTGATTTTACTGTTATATTTTTAAATAGAATATTGTTTACCGTAAAAGATTTTACCGCGACAAAATAAACTGACTTCTGATTGGTTAACTTACATTTTACACATACAAACAGCTGTTATCTTCCATTTTGCAATGGTCGAATCTACATACATTGATACTGTCTAATGACTACTTAAATAATAATATGGATTACAATAAATAATTATTCAGATCTAACAATTTGATTTGTATACGCTAAACTTTTATTTTCAGTGTATTAGGTTACGTAATTTAGCGGTCCACGCTAGTAGTGCTAGTACATTGTTTTCAATTTGCGATGGGTTTTGACAGTGTGGTCAATGTTTACAAATGGAATTTCGGATTGTTTTGCTTGAATTCTTTTATTAATAATGTGTGGTTCTATGTGAAGCGTTTTGCGATTGATAAATAAATATATGAATGTGTTGTGGTGCTTTGTGTGTGAAATTATATTTGTTATGCGTTGTTTTGTTTTGGAGGTTACATTCGGTTTAGGTTACAATTGCTTTTACAATAGGTTTGTTTTGCTTACTTATCTAGTTTACAATTATATGTCGGTTGTATTGAGTTTAACATCTAGATATGGTATTGGCTTTACATTTGCTTGACTTTTAAATTCCTATAGCTAGGCTATGTGTATTTATATTGCATCATAGGCTAGGCTAATGCATTCAGTTAGAATGTCGATTTTACAAGGTTAGGTTCTTGATAGGCTACTTTACATTAGGTTTGATATATTTGTGATTTTGTACTATTATAAATAGTCCCTTAAATTAATTTTTGCGATTAATTGAGCTAAAAATTTGATTAATAATTGTATTAAATCACAATATGACACATAAATACATAACTAAATTAAATAACAACTTAACATTAACAATTGATTTAACTTAACTTAACATAAATACTTGTTGGGTAATGTTTTCACTTTCGTCACAGATATTGTTAACATGTACACTTCTGATTTCAGCAGTATTGAAAATTTAACATTTGTTTTTTCCTATTTACAGTTTCTAATACTAGGCTATCTCTGTTTGAGAGTGAACATTTGGTAGTAGTTAAATGGTGGGATCATATTGACTTACACTTCATTTTGTGATGAGTTTTTGTAATTAGTAGGGGTTTATGTACACTGGATTGGGGATTGCTTTGACTTTATAGTTCAAATACGGTATAGTTTTTTGCTTTTTATTTACACTGGGTACAACACTTGTTTGGGAAACACTATAATGTTTGTCATTTAGACGTGCTTGGGTTTTGGGGTTATGGGGAATAATATATTAGTCTGTTTGAGAAATTATAATATGGTTATTTTGAGAAACACTTTATTTGTCACACTGGTAGTGGATTGCGTCGATTAGGGTTCACTTAGTTCTGTTGACACAAATATTTACACTGTATGTTTACTTTTGAGGTTATATTTTACATAGTCTTGATATAATTATCTTGGTTGACACATAGGTTATATTAGTACACATATGGGTTATTCTTACATAGTTCATATTTATATTACACTTTATCTTGTTTGGATTTGAATACTATTTGTTGTTCTGATTCTCAGATCGTATAGTATGGTTGTTTTTATATTTGGTTTGCTGTTGGTTATCAGGTCTTTCTTTTGATCATTTGTATTAGTTTATCTGGTCTGTACAAGTTCATCGGTTATGTATTTTCTTAACAAAGATACATGGTACGGTCCATAGGTTTTATCATATTCGTCGATTAATGTGTATGTAGCTTTGCCAATTCGTTTTAATATTTTGAGTGGTCCAACATAAATTGTGAATAATTTTGCGGTCTCACCGTAGCTTTGGCTAGATTGTGGGAATGATTTGACTAATATTGAATCGCCCTCTTTGAAAGTGGTTATTTTGTGAGTCCTATTGAATTTATCTGCTCTTTTGACTTGTGTGGTTTGAATTCTTGTTTTTGTCAGTTCTAACTTCTGTTCTAAAGGGGTATCATTTGTGAATGGGTTTCTTATTATTTCTGTCCAAAATCTGTAATCCTTTTGATTTAATTGTAATTCGTTAGGCGTAAATTTTGTCGTTTCGTGTTGCAATTCATTGAGAAATTGATTTATTGTATCTATGCATGTTTCCCAATTCCTATGGTTATGTGAACAGTAGGTTCGAAGACATCGCTTAATTTCTCGAATCGGTCTTTCAGCCATGTTAGACATTGGGTGATATACTGGATTTAGTATATGTTTAATTTTGAATTCTTCTAACTTGTTTGTCCAAATTTTACTCTTAAATTGCGTGCCATGGTCTGTTAATATTCTATTTGGCGGTCCGAAAAAGGGTATATAATCTTTGAACATTCTGTCGGTGACAGTTTGTGCGGTTGCACGTTTTATGTTGTATAATTTTACATATTTAGTAAATGTGTCGAGTATGATGAATATGTATTGGACACCTCCTCGGCTTTTTGGTAACGGTCCTATTAAATCAACAGCTATTAGGTCGCTTTTGCCTTCACACTTGACTCCACTTGTCTCTCCGTATAGGGGATGATTATTATGTTTACATTTCTGACAAATATCACAAGTTCCTATGAGTTTTCTTATACGTCTGGACATGTTCTTAAATATGAAGTCTTCCTGTAATGTTGTCAAGCATTTCTTAGCACCACAGTGAAGATAGTATTGATGGCATTCTGACACTAATCTGTCAACTAATACGTTTGGTATTACTATCAACCACTTTTGATTGTGTTTTTGATAGAGTATATTGTTGTGTATTTTAAATTTATTCTGTTCATTTGTATCATTATCTATAATTGAGTTTAAGGTTGTTATGTATTTTTGTTTAATGGTCGGATCATCTTGTTGAAGTTGTGGTAATGTTTTGAGGTTATCTCTGAGTGTTGAACTGAATTGTCTTTCTATGTGTGCTATTAATAAATCTGAAGATGGGTTTGTTTGTAATTTGGAATTTTCATCGATTCTGATTTTGGAGATAAATACTATCGCTTTCTTATTGTTATTATCATCAATTTGATATAGATGCCCTCCAATTGCAAAGTCAGAACTGTCGGTCTGTAAATAATATGGCTGATTTGGTATTGGGTGGCTTAGGACATTGGTTTTCAAAAATAACCTTTTGATAGCCTGGAACGTTTCTTCTTCCTTACTAGTCCAAATAAATTTAGTTTTCTTTGAGGTAAGCCTCATGAGTGGTTGTACAGTTTTAGAATATTCATCTACAAATTTGTTGTAATAGTTGATCCCTCCTAAGAAACGTTTTAATTCCTTTCTAGTGGTAGGGGACGGAAAATTTTGGAAGCATCTAATTTTGTCCGGATCTGGTTCTAGGCCTGTGGTTGTGAGGTAGTATCCCAGAAATGGCACTCTGTCTCTACAAAATATTGATTTGCTTAATTTAATTGTCATGTTGGCATCTCTTAATTTTTGGAATACATATTCTAAATGTCTTAAATGTGTGTCGAAATCTGGTGAAACTATACATATGTCATCTATGTACACAAGGGAAAAATTTTCGATTGAGTTACTAAATACATGGTCTAATGCTCTTACCAATGCAGCTTGGGATGTGGATAATCCAAATGGGGTCACTACGTATTGGTATATTTTTCCTCGGAATTGGAATGCTGTGTACGGTCGTGATTCTGGATCTAATTCTATTTGCCAATAGGAAGAGGTTAGGTCTAATGTAGTTAACCACTTTGAATTGCTGGCTTTGGCGAGTAATTCATTTATGCTCCTGTTACACTCGTAGTCTGGAGTTATATGTGCATTGATTCTTCGCATGTCCAAACATACTCTTAGGTCTCCGGATTTCTTTTTGACTATGATTATCGGGTTAACAAATGAGCTATTTGACGTTTCGATTATATTGTCATCTAACATGTTTTGTATTTCTTTGCCAACCGCATCTTGTAAGTTGATTGGGATGGGGTATGTCTGTGCTCTGTAATTTTCGGGGTTTTCGACTCTTATATGATGTTGGTATAGTCGACATCGACCTGGTTTCTCGGAAAATATTGAATGGTATTTCTTAATTAGTTCGACTATCTGGTGTTTTTCGTTAGGTTCCAAATTCTCATTATCTTTTACTACATTTTCCATTTCGGTTTTACTTTCTTCAGTCGTATGTGCGTCGTCTCTTATCCATTCTTCGTTGTTTCGATTATAATGTAAAATTCTGCATCTCATCGAGTCTCTGTATTCGCTTCCAAACTTCATTTTTAACATTTCATTGTGCTTATCGCATATTCTCAATGTGTTTTCATCGAAGTTTATAACCATTCTCAACATTCTTATCATGTCCATTCCCATTATACAGTCTTTTACTAAGTACGGCCCTATTATGCACTGTATGTCGAATTGTATATGCTGTATTTCAGCTTGTAATAGAATTATGAATGAAATTTTCTTGGACTTGTTATTTAGCGCTGTTGTTATATAGGTGTTATTGACTGGTAATTGTTCGAAATGTTTTAGATTTTCTTTGTTGTTTTGGAACCATGTGTCTGATATGCACGTGATAGAGCTACCTGTGTCGATTAATGTTTTAGTTGGAATACCATTAAGTTTCATTTCAATTTCTGGGCATTTGTAATTTGTTAGTTGGTCATTTGTTTCCGGGTTGTCTTCTTGTAACAAAAATTCTCTGTCACAATACATGTTTAGGATTTTATAGTGTGTATGTTTGATGTTGTCGTTTGGCATGTGTCCGAATTTTATTTGATTTATTTGCACTGGAGCATGATGTGAAGTACTATGTGGATGTTGGGGGTCGACTTCACTTGTACAGCCGTTAAATGATTCATCGTTATTTCCTACGCCAGTGCTTTGGAGTTTAACGCTGGTTGGTCAGTGCTATTCTCCTTGGCTGGTTCGTCTCTGGTCGTCGTCTCTGTTCTGGTGTTCGTAGCAATAAGTTGGCATACCCTCTGCTGTTCGGGTGTTGGGTAGGCGTTCTGTCTCCTCTCCTGGTAATTGTTGTTCTGGTAACCGGCTCTTATGTTTTGCTGTGGCATGGATCTAAAGTTGCTTTGGATCGGTCCAGGTTGCCTCTCGTATGGTCTAGATTGTGGTTGCCATTTTGGTTGTCCGTATTTTGGATTATTCTGCTGGTAAGGTCCATTTTGGTAGGGATTTGGTCGCTGGTGCTGTTGGAATCTGGGTGGGTTGCTATAGGGGTGATCTCTCGGAGTCTTATACCTGTTGTTGTTGTTTTCAGCCGGTTTAAATTGTGGATTCCTCGAATTGTTCTGGTATCCAGTATGTTGGTAGGGCTGGCTGGATCGGACGTGTTGGTTGCTGGCTCCTCCCCTGGCGTTCGAATAATTTCGTCTCCGTATTCCTGCGTTTGTCTCTTCAGTGTCCTCTCTCTGCAGTAGATCGGCAAATTCCTTGATGCTCATTATATTTTGCACTCGTTGAGCGTCCTGAATTCGCTGGTCGAAATGCTCTACTAGCGCTGCAATGATATCCTCCTCCTTCGGTTGTGGTGTCATTGACTTCATGGTGAGGATTCTCTCGATAAAATACTCACTCCTTGATAACTTTCCTCCTGGCCTGTAATGTTCGAACTCCAACTTCTGCCTTGTACCTCTCTGCACATCGCGATTCCAAAATTTAGCTAAAAATTCTGTGCTGAATTGTTGGAAGTCTTGTATGTCGTCTTTGATTAACTGCCACCACTTGGCTGCGGCACCTTCGAAGCTATTCTCAATGATGTCGAATAGACAATCTTGATTGTCTCCGGTCTGAGTAATTTTTCGATTGGTTAATCGTTCGTAATATCGAGTTATTCTATATAAATATTCATTAGGGTTACTGTGCCTTCCGTTGAAATGTGGAAGTGTGGGTGTAATCGGATTATTGCCGTCGTGATTGTTTGCATTGCAAATTACGTTAATTGGAGTCGGAATTGTGGTTTCGGCGCTACTTTTAGGTAAGTCGGCTATCATATTTTGGACTTCATTAATTAAACTTGTTTTAGTCTCTTTTAGTTTACTATCTAATGTGCATTCTTGCTTATTTAGTGATTCGTTTAAAATTCTACTGTTTATGGTTTCATCTAATCGTGTCTCTATAGTTTCAATTCTTTTGCTATTAATTTCAATAGTTTGTTCCATTTCATTTAGTTTGTATGTAAATTGTGCTTCTACTTTATTTATTTGATTAGTTAGGCAGTCTTTAACTTCTTCTAATTCGGTTTGAATTTCTTGGAAACTGTTGCTTATGAAAGTTTGATTTTCTATTTGATTTTGCCGAAATTTTAATTCTAAATTTTGTTCATTCTGTTGGAATTTAGTTTCTAAAGTTCGTTCGTTCTCTTTAAATTTAGATTCTAATGTTAGTTCATTTTCTTTAAATTTAGATTCTAATGTACAATTTAAATTCTGTTCGTTTTCTTTAAATTTAGATTCTAATGTTAGTTCATTTTCTTTAAATTTCTGGTCAATATTTAATTGTAAGTTTTGAATTAATATTGCCATTTGATCTATTAGGCTTACAGTAGGTTGCATTGTGCTAGATTCAGGGTTTTCAGTTTCGGAATGTTCTACTGGGACGTTGGTTATGGTTTCAGTTGAAGTAGATGGTCTAGGATTTTTAATCTCTCCTTCTATAGCTTTCTTAGTTTGGGGAATAGTCGGTCTTAAATTGTATTTGGGGTTCTCTTCGTTGTTGGGATTCATTTTTATAAATTTTGATTATGTTCCTAATTTTATATCTAAATCACGGATATGGCTTGGCTATTTGTGCTTAACTTAACATCACTTATTTCTAATACACCTTATATAGGCCTACAACTAAAATTTAAATTAGGTCTATCTTAATACTATACATATATATTTATTAAATTGTTATATTTCCTAGGGTAAGTCAGTTTATTATGTATGAAGGTATATTCAGCCCAATACGTTGGTCGCCATTTTATAATAATACGTATTATGAAAATGTCTTTGAATTAAATGCCCAC
>JAGFPH010007666.1:43176-63245 GCA_018207615.1 Philaenus spumarius | reverse complement strand
AAATTTATAGTGTTCTGAAAAATTAAGCAGTTTCAGAGTTTAGAAAAGTATTGTCTAATCTAACATGTTGAAAATATCTAAACTTGTATATCTTATGTTACTCGATTGACTCGCAATTTGTCAATTTGTTGCGTAGCTGAAAATCAACAGTGGACCATGTCGGCGTATTTAAGTTTTAGAAATTAAAAGTAGTTATGTAAAGTAAATACTTTAGGACTAAAACTATTTACACTGCAAAAGTGATCAAGAAACCACATGTCAATGAACAGAACCCGATACAAAGGACGTCAAACACCCTAGTTTACTGAGGGCATACAGTGGTCACCAATCACAAACAAGGGTACGTGGCAATAACGTTGAGTGGCCTAATCTATTTAAGATAAATCTATTCTATTTTCTAAAGATGAAAAGGTATTATGTAACAATTGAATTTAAATACTACCTATTTGATTCTGTGTTTATTATTTGTGTATGGTAGTGGACTCATTATATTTGTGCGATTGATTTTTCGCACTATGCTATTAACTCACGATGTTTGAGAGTATCTATCAGTTCTCGTTATCGTCAAACTAAATGGCAAGCACAAACCTAGATGCCAAAGCCTATGATGTTACTAACCTAAACATACCGGTAACACTAAAAATATTAGTTATAATTATTGTGACAAAGAATTCAACAGAATCCCAATCACAATTGATGACAAAAGACCAACAAACTTAATAGGTAAAGCCCACACTCGTCAGGTAAAAATCGACTGGAATGGTAAATTTTTAGTTTTCTTTAAGGTTTTAGAGCGTGAAAAGGTGATATATCTGAGCAATTTTGAGCCTTTTTACAGATGGTGAATTTTTATCCACTATTTAGTTAATTTTTTAAACTAAACAAAAATTTAGATATTTTTTTTAAAGCTAACAATTAATTATGTCTATACTAGTTCGCTGATTGGGTTGTGTGTTATTTTTATACTAGTAAATCCCCATAAAAATCACAGACGGATTAATTAGATACACATCAGAAATACATCATTCATACAAAATTCTATTTAAATAACAAACTTTATCTAGGCCTACCTAACTATGCAGACGGGGATTTTAAACTCGGTAAACGAGTACAATTATAAGGACTATACAACTGTAGATTTGTTAAGATTTTGTGTTTATGTATATTTAAAGAAAAATAAAAATATTAGCTTTTAATAGCCTTTTATTTTATATTGATAGATTAAATGATTTAGAAGTTATTAATATTATAGGCTATATTATTGTTTGAAGTTGTAAACATAACCCCAAAGTATAATCTGCGCTAGGTTTTGTTTGCGTATTACAGATGATGGGTGAAATCAGCTGTTATATTATTAAGTTAAACGAATATTTTGATGATAAAAGGTTGTATTTACATACAGTTTATAACCTCAAAGCAAATATTATAACATACATTAGTTCTATAACTCATATTTAAAAAAATCAACTTCAACAAGAAATTAAAATTAAATTCAATTCAATCAAAACGATTGAAGTTGTAAACATAACCTCAAACTATAATATACAATGGGTTTACAGATGATGGGTGAAATCAGCTGTTATATTAAATTGTACTCCACGTACACTCGCTTTTGTAGGAGTTGACTCAATTATTTTTGTTTCTACAAAGTTTCACGTTGTATAATTTTTGCATTTTCAAATCAAATTTATTACTATGAAATATATCCTTGCAAAAAAAATGTTAAAATGCTACGTCAAAAAAAAATTGAATAATCTATTTTAAATAAAGACGTAGAATTAATCATAACCTACGCCAAAGAGGTAAGTAATATTGCATTTTTAAATCAAATAGTTAAGGTTATGAAATGTAACAGGAGTTAAAAATTAATAATAAAGGTTAAAGAAACCAGCATGTCTCTGGCCTACACTTCAAAACAAAAAACTGACCTAAAAATTTGAAATACAAATAATGGTTTTAAGTATGAAATCATATATTAATGGAATATTAAAGTAAGTTGATTATTGTAGAAAACCTGAACTTCTTCAAACAGTTGTACTATGTATTTCAAAATTACAAATATTTTCAATGAACAAATTATATTTTTACAATTGTTTTAATTATTGATACTGAGTTTCTATGACCCAGTTTGTAGGTTTTATAAACTCAGTTGTGGTATTCTATTTTTGAGTTTCTTGATATTTTAGGTTAGGCCTAGGCATGTTTAGTATTGTAGTATTGTTTAGTTTTCACTTATAATAATTAATTATAAGAATACTTATCTGATGTTAATTGAACACTTAATGAAGTACTGTCAAGGGTATCAAGGAACATATGATCATGTTTTTTTTAAAACATGGCTGAGTAGCGATTTGTGTTTATTTTATTTCGTACGTTTGCTAAACTGTTAAAGAAAAATCAAAACAACAAGGAGAAGTAATGTTCGTTAAAGAATATGACTACAAATTAGAATGTAACGTTATAGTAAACTGGGCCAGTAAAATGAGTGAAAAATCTCTCAACAACGTTAAAAATATTTCAGACAGATGAGCCACTTTCAGTTTAAGGCTTTCTGGATTTGCCATTAAAGAAAAATTACTCAATCATGCTGTGGGGAGGCTCAAGGGTTGGAACTCAAATATTTTAAGTCGTAGCATCCTTTTCCATTTTGAAATAGGTATCATTCGGTGAAGGAAAAGAGACAACATTTTGATTTTCGGAAGATTTTTTTGAAAGTACACTGTTTGAAACACCATTGTTTTAAATGTTTTTTGAGTGTAACATTTCGTCATTTTGAATTCGAAACTTAATAACTGCATTATTTTTGTCTATACTTAACGAGACTTTTAAAATATGTAAGTTACAACCCTTGCTCCCAAGAAGGGTTTGAAATTCAATTTGTCTTAAAATGGTTTACTAAAATAGTTAAAAAATAAAAGTTTCTATTTGCATTAGTTTAATGGTTTTATACGTTACTAGCTGACCCGTACGGCGTTGCCCGTGGTGGTTGGTATTTTCAGTCTTTTTAACGTAATTGTATTCTTTTTAAGTGTTCAGTCAGTGAGTGGTATTTGGCTTTTATATATATAGATCTTAAATAATAAAAGCACTACTGTCATAATAATAAAAGATATGAAATTATGATTTTAGTAACTTTGATTCCCCCAAACCCCTCCTAAAATTTCGAAATTTTTCATACCCTTTCTTAGTGAGCACCTATGGCCCTAGAGGAAGCTACATACCAAATTTCATTCCAATCCGTTCGGTAGTTTTGAAGATATCGTGATTTAATAACTTTGATCACCCCAGACCCCACTAAAATTTCGAATTTGTTTAAACCCTTTCTTAGCGAGCGCCTATGGCCCTAGAGGAGGCTACATAACAAATTTCATTATAATCTGTTCGGTAATTTTGGAGAAAACGTGACTTAGTAATTTTTACCCCCCAAACCCCCCTAAAATTTCCAATTTTTTAAAACCCTTTTTCATTGAACACTTATGGTCCTAGAGGAAGCTACATACCAAATGTCATTCCAATCCGTTTGGTAGTTTTGAAGAAATCGTGATTTAATAACTTTGATTCCCCCAAACCCCACTAAAATTTCGAATTTTTTTAAACCCTTTCTTAGCGAGCGCCTATGGCCCTAGAGGAAGCTACATACCAAATTTCATTCCAATCTGTTCCGTAATTTTGGAGAAATCGTGATTTAGTAATTTTCACCCCCCAAACCCCCCTAAAATTTCCAATTTTTTAAAACCCTTTTTTAATGAACACTTATGGCCCTAGAGGAAGCTACATACCAAATTTTATTTCAATCCGTTCAGTAGTTTTTGAGAAATCGTGATGAGTGAGTGAGTGGTATTTCGCTTATATATATATATATATATATATATATATATATATAGATTTACCCTGTGTAACCTTTTATATACCGAAACTAATTTTATTTTTTTAATTGTTCATACATATTAACACAAATATTATTAATTCATTAACAAATTTATATCGCCGGATATTTATTCTGCAACATCCTCCCCCCCCCCCACCTTACAAGAAAGCAAAACAAACACAAGTCGCCGTATTTCAGTTGCGCCTGCTCATCGTAGTTAGACAACCTATTGTACACAACGACAATACACGAAGTATCCCGAACTGAAAGGCGCAACGAAAACAGATCATATCCCGCACTATCGTCAGTGTAACGGTTGCGAACTGTAAACGATGTTGTACATTAATGTCCGGAACTAAACAATGACGTCATTTTGTAGTTTTAATAATTAAAAACAAATTCACGGCTTATATTGTCAAACGATTAAAAATCTGTTGAGTGTGTTGTGAATAATTTTGTGGACTGATTTCGAGATAAACGCAACGGAAGGGTTGTTTTCAAGGGATGACCTCTATTCATTCAGGTAACCTGTTGAATGTTACAGGGTCGCATTATGTATTCAGAGGGTTAGAATAAAATGGAAACTTTTAATGCGTATTAATTTTGTTGGCGAAAGAAGTATATTTAATTTTAAGTGAATTAATTGTGTAATACGTAAAACTGAACTTATTACAATAATACAAAATACATTTAGCATTTAATACAAATTATAAAATTATTACTATTGTATTTTATTTTAAATGAATTTATATGTTTGGTGTTTTGTTAAAAGAAGAACTTGAAACTTATACCATCACTAATTTGTCTGTGTGTCACCATTCGATTTTATAAGGATTGGTAATCAGAACCAAGCAAACAATTTACTATATATTTTGAAAAAAGTACCCCAATGAATAAATATGAATGATTTAGATTGTTAGAAAGGTTTTTTTTAAGAAATCTTTATTTTTGGGTTAATAGTTTTTAGGATATTTAATAAAAGCCGTTCTCATCTCGATTTTTAGAAGTCCTCCAACTAAAATTTTGAGTAATTGTTGTGTTAAAAAGGATAAAAACATTTTGAATTTTTTTTTGTTAGAACTGTACGGTAAGTTGAGTTTGGGAGCCTTTATGTATTTTCACATGTCCTTTACACCATTTGATTATTATTATTATTTGATTTCTTTCAATGGTAATTGTTTAGATTGTTAGTTCAGAATATTGAGTATAAAGAAGTGTTGTGATGAGTTGTTAATCATTTTGGCAAGATGTTTCGAGCTGTTGACGGTACGTAACCCTTGACATGCCGATCAAGTTCGCAATTCTCACATTGTTATGTACGGTCGAAGCATAATCTATCTATATAAAAGCGAAATGGCACTGATTCATTCATCGGCAGAACTAAAAATCTACTGAACCAAATGAGTTCAAATTTGGCATGCATGTTCAGTTGGACATTTAGACGCGCACTAAGAACGGATTTTGAAAACATCCCAAAGATACGCCCAATATTCGCGTTTTTCTAGCGATTTTTTTGCGTTTTCTCAGCTTTTTCGAGAACTAATTGGCAGAAAATGTTGAAATTTGGTACTTAGGTTTGTTTAAGGCCTGAAAGTAGTCTGTTAAAAAATGTTTGAGATTCTCCCAAAATTACGCCAGAAATAGGCGTTTTTGCATTTTTCCTTGCGTTTTCAATGCGTTTTTGATCATCCTCAAATTACGCCCGAACGGATTGGAATGAAATTTGGTATGTAGCTTCCTCTAGGGCCTTAGGCGCTCTCTAAGAAAGGGTATGAAAAATTTCGAAATTTTAGGAGGGGTTTGGGGGGATCAAAGTTACTAAAATCATAATTTCAGATCTTTTATTATTATGACAATAGTGCTTTTATTATTTAAGATCTATATATATATAAAAGCCAAATACCACTCACTAACTGAACTCTTCAAAAGATTACAATTACGTTAAAAAGACTGAAAATACCAACCACCACGGGCAACGCCGTACGTGTCAGCTAGTCATTTTATAAACAACAATGTCAAATTAACTATCGAAACCCAAAAAATAAATCTTTTAATATGAAATGTGGATGTAAACTAAAAAAAAAAGAAAAAAATTAAAGTTATGATTTTTAATTGATCTTTTTATTAACAAGTGTTAATAAACCGCATTTTTTTTAAACGGTAACATAATAGTAATAACAAGAATTTTAGGTGTGCTCAAAACCAACTGTCAAAGTTAATAATATATTTTTTGTTTTATTCTTTTGGTAAATAAAATCGTAGCAGTATTGAACTTTATAGTTTTTCTATAGAAAGTTATTTTTCTCATGCCAATTTCTAGAATTGTTCTGGACAGCTTTTATTAAATTGTTTGTTATTGGAAAGCTTTTCTTAAGTAAATTATAACTGCCAAAGAAGAAAGTTTTTGAAAATCAACTTTGAAAAACCAGATAGTAATAAGTTTCTAAGTTTTTTGAGTTTTAAAAAACTTGCTTGAGCGTGTGAAAGTAGATCTTTGGAAATTATTTTGAAAGTATACTAATTTTTGCTTTCCAATGCCTCGCAAATTATTAAAATTGGTCCGGTAGTATAAATAATATATGCCGGTTTATAATCATATATAAACTTTATATCGGTGACCTCTAGAAAAATGTGTTACAGCAAAAACTTGTATCTTTATAAATATAATACAAAATATAATTAATAATGACGTACGAATAAGAATATAGTAAGCGAGTTGAGAAATACAAATTAAATCTCAATATTACGCCTGTTGCTAAAATATTTCAAAACAATAACCTAAACTTCAGGACGAATCTAGAACTGAACTGTTAAAAAAGTTATAACTGCTAAAAATTTAAATTGCAACAGAGAATTAAAAATTATGCAAGCTACCTTAAGGGTCGGCTCTAGCAAAACAGAAAGCAACCTGCGACTGCCTATAGCGGCGGTAGGTTACGCGGACATTGCTCATCCTAAATCCATTTAAAACCCGCAATTATTCAAATAGCGTTTTTTTAAAAAATACCAAACTCTTGGGGACAAAATTCTTTATCCGAATGGCTTGGTAATTTTTCGCTATAATTAATAGTTATAACGTAAAAAATATTTAAAATGACCCTATAGCGGCGGTAGGTTACACGGACATTGCTCAGCCTAAATCCCGATTGTTCAAATAGCGTTTTTAAAAAAATACCAAAATCTTGGGGACGAAATTCTTCAGGCGAATGGCTTGATAGTTTTTCGCTATAATTAATAGTGACAACATAAAAAATATTAAATATCAATGTTTTAAATTGTTAATAAATATTAAACAAAATATTTTTCTTAATTTTTAAAAAGCCATTTGCATGCATATTGACCATAGCTTTAAAATGACATATCGTTTATAATTTTCCGATCAAAAAAAAAAAGGAAAAATCTGGATTTTAATTTAACATTGGTCTTATGGAGTGTCGGCCAACATGGCCGACAGCTAGAGCCGACCCTTAATTAATTATAATAACTTAATAATCTTATTAAATATCATAATTTGTTGCTGTTTTAAGACAACAATTGATTTTTATGCTCGTGTTTAGATCTATGAGCAGGTTTTAATTCTTTTTAATTAATTGAATTGAAAATATGCAATATTTTTCAACTGAAATACCATAATATTTGACGACAAAGTGCAATAAAATATACTTAACAACAAACTATATAGGGTACTTAAAATTATTAATTTCCTACAATTATCAATAATATTTTATTTTTATTTTTAAAGCATGCCCGATTATGCTGTCTGGTTGGTTGTATAATAGTTTTCTTATAATGTACAATCTCATAATCGCTTCTCTATTGTTCATACAATGAAAAACATTAATGAAAAGACACTCTACACCAAATTAATTAAATTACACTTTAGTTTATCTTAAAATAAACTATATACAAAAATACAGTCGCATATAAACAAATTTATTTAAAATAAATTTACCAATATTTACGTCAAAATTAAATTTTAAAACATTATATATTTATTAACTTACAAAACGCAAACCATAATTACACATTTTCGAATATATCTAGAAGAAAAGTTTGAACTATTTATATACATTGTCGGATAAAATTTAAAATTACTTTTTTAACAAACATTCCTATGTTTGTTAAGCGCTTGACCGTGCCTTTTTAAATATTTTAAAACATCTTCATGGACATCTTCTCTAGTTCGTTTATGAATTTTAAACCACCTGAATCTAAAATCCTTTAAAATTGAGCATTTTCAGATAAAATCATCGAATTGATTTAAAATAAAAAGAGAGCAAAATTTTAATGTTTTCCCCTCACCAGTAGAGAGGAAAGGCCGGCTTTACCCCAAGGTGACCCAGAGGTCCCCCTCACCCCAAAATTTGCCCCAAAATTCATCCCTCCACCCCCAAAATTCCACCCACCACCCCTTTATTCCCAGATCACTCCCCAAAAATTCCACAAACCACCCAATTATTCCCAGGTCTTCCCTCACCCCAACCTCCCCAAAAATTTCACCCAACATCCCAAAAACTTACCCTCTCCCCTATAAACTTAAGGCCAAAATCAACTCTCTCTTTTAATGCAGGTGGATCCATGACTAAAAATAAATTCAAACCCCACCTTTTTTACACCTTACCCAAGGTTACCCTCTCCCCTATAAACCTGAGGCTAAAATCAACTCTATCTTCTAACGCAAATGGATCCATGACTAAAAATAAATCCCACCGCCATATAAACCTAAGTTGAAAGCAACTATCTTTTATTTTTGAAATCATAATACAAGGTTTCACCATCATCCAAACCTAAAGCTTTCCGATATGTACTTTTAACATACAAGCTCGACCCCAAAGTGTTTAATATTGTGTACATACATTTTTTATACTCAGTTCTTATAAAAAGTCTGATCTCTAAAAAAATAATCAGTAGTCAAAATGGACTCTAGATGGATTCATCAATTTGCAGCAATAATTTCAGGTCCTAGTGGATGTGGGAAATTGCAATTTGTTATGAATTTTGTAAAACATATAGAATCAATGTGTAATGTCGACTTTGAAAATATTTACTGGCACTATTCAGAATGGCAACCGTCGTATAATATTCCAAATGTAATATTCAAAGAAGGTATTCCAAATATGAACGATTTTAGTGGCATTTCACCGAAATTAATCATAATAGACGATTTAATGCGAGAGTCAGACGCTCGGGTTGTGGATATTTTTACTAAAGGATGTCACCATAAAAATATAAGTTTTTTTTTTAACTTAAAATCTATTTCATCAAAGTAAGGGATAACGTGATATATCAATTAAAGCTCATTACATTATATGCTTTAAAAACCCTAGAAATAAAGTTAAAATTCGACATTTAGCCCAACAAATGCATCCAGAAAATCCTAAATTCATTCAAGAAGCATTTAATGATGCCACCTCTGATCCACACGGATACCTGGTAATGGATATGAAACAAGCAACTCCTAATGAAATAAGATTTAGATCCACAATATTTCCATCTGATGAATATAATTATGTATATGTACCAAAG
Source organism: Philaenus spumarius (assembly GCA_018207615.1). Classification (NCBI taxonomy): domain Eukaryota; kingdom Metazoa; phylum Arthropoda; class Insecta; order Hemiptera; family Aphrophoridae; genus Philaenus; species Philaenus spumarius. Next base: position 53,851 of record JAGFPH010007666.1, on the reverse strand, counting down.
AAGAAATAAACACATTTTTAAACAAAATACTTCATTATTATATACCTCAAAATTAATTAATAGTTGGCAAGTACGTGCTATGAGCGAGCAACTCTTTATATGTACAATATTTTATAAAATATCTTTTATAAAACATTTTGGTCCTGTATTACACTACGTCAAAGATCTATGTCAAAGAAGGCGCTTTTCATTGTTGAACAACTACAGAATTATTTATTTTGGCTTTTTTAAATTTGTTAAGTGACCAAATTAAAATGGATGATGAAGAATTCTATACTTGTGCACATACACTGAGTGCAATCACGTTATTATCACTTCTTTTGAAAATCAAAAATTGTCTTCTAAATCCATTTATTTTATTTTTTATGTCTTGAACTGTACAGGTTTCACGATGTTTATAGAATCGGCAATGTTATGATAAAGTTCTTGTCTTTTGTTTCTATTATTTATTATACGACGGTTGCCATTCTGAATAGTGCCAGTAAATATTTTCAAAGTCGACATTACACATTGATTTTATATGTTTTATAAAATTCATAACAAATTGCAATTTCCCACATCCACTAGGACCTGAAATTATTGGGATGCATTTTTGGAGTGAGGGGTTACTTGGGAATATTTGGGTGGTGGGTGGAATTTTTGGGGAGTGATCCGGCAATAAAGGGGTGGTGGGTGGAATTTTGGGGGTGGAGGGATACATTTTTGGACCTGGGGCTGGAAAAAGGGGTTGGTAGGAGGGTTTTGAAGGGGGATCCGGGCGTGGTGAGGGGAATTTTCTGGTCTGGGGCGGGAACAAGGGGGTGGTAGGTGGGAGGCGGTGGGTGGAATTTTTGGGCGGGGGGCGAAAAAAGGGGTTTGTAGGAGGCATTTTGGGGGTGGAGGGAGGAATTTTTGGGGCAAATTACTGGGTCACCCTGGGGTAAAACCGGCCTTTCCTCTCTACTCTCACCCAAAGTTTATAATTAATTGGAGCAAATCTTTATATTAAATACAAATATGATTGTTTTTTTTAATCTTACCAATTAATACAGGGTATCGGAAAAGTTAGCAAACAAAAAAAATACATTTTCAAGTAGGATGATCTTGTTTAGGTGATTTTGGTCTTAAATTAAGAGAAACATTTGTATACATACCTTAAGCGATGGAACTAATGATTACTGTCTCTGTGATTATTTCATACACTGGTTTTCTCACCATGAACAATTTTGTTAATGTATTTCCTGAAAAAGAATTCATTTGGTGTGATATCAGGGCTTCTAGGTGGTCAAGAAAAGGACCTACTATGCCAATCCAATGCCAAAGAGCATCCTTTTTGTTGCGTACATTCATGTCGCAATCCAGCGGTGCCTGCTCTTATATACACTACCAAATTCTTTTTTAATTTTATCTGGAAAAAATGTGTATTGAGATTACGGAAAATAATAAGCATCCCGCAATTATTATCTCGACTATAAGAAGATTATAACTCAATCGCAATGTAACCCGTCCAAAAATTCACTTATTTGAGTTACAATATACTAGTTTACAACACTGGGTTCTTCGGATTATAAAATTCTTCTGTTCCGTTAAAAGTACCTTAATTTGCATAGAATATCTGGCTTAAAAATCCGCTATGCATTGAAACAGAAAAAGTACGCTTTTTGCGTTAGTTTGGTATTATTTGTACAACGCAACAAACAAAAGTGTGTGTCAAATTACGTTAAAAAGCTAATTAATTTGAATTCAGTGAACTAAAGCATGCATTGAGAGTTTTGTTGCAAGGTCTACATCGTAAAGAAGACGGGATATTTTTAACCGGCAGGGCGTCTACCCCTCAAGGTCATGCGCACTCGCATAATATATTAATTATTTTAAGATAAAAATTCCTACAGTATGTCTACGCTTCCTTAAGTAATATTTTTTAAAATTATTAATCCTGTAAACGCGTAATACATAACTCCGCATTTGTAACATTTTTAGCAACGTTTAGTGGCGAAGTTGTTACACAATTTTTAAAAGTTTATGCAATTTGTACGGTAGTTCTTTAGTTATAACATTTTATTAAAATTTTCACATCAGCAATACCGCTTTCTAAAACTAACTGTTTGTTGACCAAACTTAGATCTATTATTGCTTTTGAACGGTTGGATTTATTAAGAAATAGAAATATGCAGTGTTTTAAAAACTACTTGTTCTTTTCTTGCTCCCGTTTCTAATAGTATCATATTTAAAATTCGAATTTCCTATTTAAAATCCTACACAAATGTAAGGAAGGATATTTAAATCCAAAATGCATATTTAGTGTTTCTTGCATCTCTAGAAAACAGCATCTATATTTCATCTGATTGTTCCTTTAAAGTAAATAGTTGCTCACATAAGCTAAGTTATAATATTGCTCAGCTGAGACGGTTGTTTAAAGATAAATACTGCACATTAAATACACGTTATATCTGTTCGTATCCGGCTGTTTTCACAAAGAAAAGCAACCTCAAGGGACGTCTCCCAGAACCTGAAATTAAATTACCTCCCACAAGGAAACCACTGCGTCAGATTTATCGTAGTTACTTTTAAAAGGAAAAATAAAGTAATAACAAAACAAGCGCCTGAAGCTGAAAGCGATGATTTTAAGTTTAATGTCATAGAAAATTGTGTCTGCTCTTTAAAAGTATGAAGGTGAAGGAACGTTGGAATAAAGATCTTAAAAAGTTGACACTGGGGTAGACAGCTACTCCGTCGATGGAAAAGACAACAGTAAATACATAAAGGAAAAATAAAAAATACTAAAAATATAAAATGTGTATAGCAGATATAGTAGAACAAAATACAATTATTATCTACTTGGTTTTAAAATGAAAAGAATTAATCGTTGGTTATGTTATAAAAATAATTTATAATTGACCGAGCGAAGCGAAGTCTCCGTTTTAGCTCGACCGTTCGGCATTTCGTCTGTGTGTCTGTCTGTCTCACGGTTACGGCCAAACGCATTGAGCGATTTTGATGATTTTTGCATGAATGTTCCTTGTTTCTAGGCCGAGCCATGAATATATACGGTTTTTTCCATTTTTCATTTTTAACCCCTTAAATAAAATAAAAATGGCGGTCGGACCGTTTCTCTCAGTGTAAGCTTTTTTCAAAGCCAGTTTGTGGCTTAACCGTAAGTCGAATTTAAAAACTAATTACATTTTGCCAGTAGCAAATTTGATTTTGAACAAAATTGTATTCTTGATTTTTTCCCGTATCTCTAACGGTAAGCTCACAAAATGGCCGTAAACTTCAAATTTGTTAAAAATCGTCCAAGGTTTTGTATTTCAACCATGTTTTTATAAGTTTATTTTAAACCAATTCAAAAGTGTTCCGTAGCTTTTTCGTAGATAAAGGTTTAAAGAATTCATATATGCCAGTAAAAAAATTATTGAAATAAAATTAACAAACTTATTAGCTCAAGAAACAAGCATGTTCAGTAACGAAAGGAAAAAGTTCAACTTTAGGCCTACATAAAAAGTAGTCAACATTTTTTGTAATTTTTTTCATAAGGGTAAAAAAGTTTCGTAATTTAGTTATAAATAGAACCGTATACAAATATTTATCAATTTCAAATTTCTTATTTTGAAAACACCAGTTTTTATGTTCGTACTACAAGACAGCTAACAAAACTAGGCCTATTTTGAATAGTAATTTAGGAATACTATATCCTTTGCCCAAAAATGACACATTATTATAAGAAAGTTTAGAGGATAAATCAAAGAATTGAACTTTATACTTGTAAATTATTATTCCATAAAATTATTTGACTTAGCTTTACTTGAATTACAAAATGAGATGAAACAAATGAAACCTCGCTGCGATAAAGGACAAAAAATGACCGTTGACAGAGTGAGAAGTGTTGGTACATGGGTTGAGATCACTACCACGACGTTTTAACATCGTTTGTTTTCATTATTTCTAATATTGGAATATGATATAGAATTTAAGTTAACTTATGATACGGGTACATTGTTAAGTTTGAGTTATTTAAGTGTGTAAATATTTAATTATATGTTGTCCCTCTACAAATAACGCGATATTTTTAGCCATCTTACTCATTATTAACCTAAATAAAACACAATGCCTCTAAATATTATTGGAATATGATATGGAACTGTAAATACATTGTTAAGTTTTAGTTATTTAAGTATGTAAATATTTAATTCTATGTTTTCCCACAATAACGCGATATTTTAAACATTACGCTTTATTAACCTAAATAAAACGCAATGCCCCCTAAAAGAAAATCTTCAGCAGCTAAAGCTCAAGAAAAGAAATAAAAACGAGTACTAGGAACCCCGGAATCGCGGGAATTGCAAAATAATGTTTCACTGGCTAAACCTTCTGCTTACTTCCTTACTTTCACACTATTTTTAACCTAAGCTCAAAACCACATTTGTTATTTCAACGAGCAAGGTCTACTGTTCACAGAACTACTGGCACTTAAAAGCTGCGATAGATTTTTATTTACTTCAAAAATTACCATTTTTATATTTGTCTAAATCTGTTTAACGCAATGGATCACAGTGCGAGTTTTAAGTACAAGAGAAAGAAGTGAGACGTGCAGTTTAAATTGAATGGTTGAATTAATCAATAATTTGTTATACGCTTGGAATAAACAATATTTGAATAAATTATGCAACTTAGGACATTTACTTCTGGAATAAGTAAAGTAAAAATCATTTACTTTTAATAAATAAGTGATAAATATCCTACTTATTTTAAATGTATTTATCCTACCTATTTGCTCCTAATTAATTTGTTTAGCACTCAGGTAGTTTTACTTTAAATTAAATCAATTCACACACACATATATGTATATATAATAAATGTAAACGTGTTTTGTCCACCCATAACTCCGCAACACACTTCCCTCAGCCACTTGGCCCCTCTTGGAGAGGCATATAACTCTTCCAGAAGTTCGATAATAGTCTAGAATATTTGAGACGGTTCTGGAAAGTCGAAGGAACTTCCTGTTCCGAACACATGGGCGCCCACAAGATATTTTCTGGGGAGGGGGGGCTAAACCGGGGTATGGGGCGTAACACGTTCACTGCCAAGGACGCACAAGTGAGCTTGACACTGAACACTGTGAGAAGCGGCTGACGCACAGTGCATTGCACGCCAACTCCCCGTATTGGAAGTATTTTCAATACACAATGTATTGCGTGCTTCGCACGCCGACCCCAATATTGGGAGTATTTTTAATAAACAATGCATTGCGTGCTAAACGTTTTTGAAGAAGACGCTTTTGAATTTTTGTCGGATCAATATTGTAAAGACATGTTGACTTATTATTTTCACAAAAACCAAAACACGTGAACGACGAGCTCGGTTTTATTTTTGGGTATTTGTTTACGATATAATATAAAACAATCAATTTGGTTAGGTATTAATTTGTATTTATTTATAAAAAAAAAACAAGATATATGGAATATTTAGTTTTCTGAAAGTTAAAAAAATAATACATTTTCATAGGCGGCTAGCTGTTATATAAAAAAAAATCAGTTTCCCCTACTAGACAATAACTCTTAAATTTAAATTCTTGAGTTTTCATATTAGGCTCGCTACCCTCTGATCCACAAGGCCGACTACACCGTTAAACGTTTTAATCTATCACTGTAATAACACAGTACACCAGCGGCGATGATATACGCCATTTTATAAATGTCAGAAAAGTTAAGTGCATTTCTATTTCTCCGTATTTAGCCGAATTTTCGAAGAAAATATAGCTACTACACTCGACCCAACGGTCGGTCGGAGGAGGGTAAAACTTCGTTTTTTGAATAGGGATTTGAGGAGTATTATAATATAAGTATATGTTTTTTCCCGCCTTGAAAAGTGGTAGTAAATATGCTTCAAAATTGCTAAATTTTTTGTGAAAGAGTCTTTGTAGGATTAACATTTACTGATTTTTACTTTCTCCCCCTATACCATAGTATATGGAGAAAGTATTGTATTCGTCAAAATTTTCGAGTTTGAGTTTTTGGTGGAAATATCCGTTTTGGGTCCCCCTGAACCAAACAAAGTGGTTTTCGGAGTGATGTCTGTGTGTGTGTCTGTATGTGTGTGTGTCTGTATGTGTGTCTGTGTGTCTGTGTGGATGTTATCAGACCTAGAGCCTAAACCAGTTGTCCGATTTTGATGAAATTTGGTATGGAGGTACTAATCCACGGTATCTCCAGGCGTTTTTTTCATTTTTGTGAATTTTTTATTTTTAAGGGTAATTTTCCCATAAAAACCCATAAAATATCGGAAAAATTAACTTTTCTCAAAAACGGCTCTAACGATTTTGATTAAAATTTTACAGTTTATTAGGGACCTAAAGTACTATAAACTGTAAAATTTTAATCAAAATCGTTCAAACCGTTTTTGAGAAAAGTTGATTTTTCCATTATTTTATGGATTTTTATGGGAAAATGACTGTTAAAAATAAAAAAATCACAATAAATTGGTAATAGTATTTTTTTATTGAGTTTCTATAATGAGGGAGAAAGTATGTGTCAGTTTCCTGATACCGTTTATTTTATTTTCGATTGAACCCAAAATGACAAAGTTAGAGCGAGGAAATTGCATGTTTTCCCTCACTCATAGGCCCGAAAACAATTTGTGAGTTATATCATTCAAAAGACAATTTAATTTACTACTATCCTGTGCAGAGTTTTTTTTTTGTTGCAGTTCCCGGAATAATTAACAAAATTTATAGGAAGCTCCCGATAAATGAATTATTCATTATCCATGTAAGGTTTTTACCGTAAATTAGGCCTATCCCATTCATAAGCCCGAGTTCAATTTGTGAGCTATATTATTCGAAAGGCGATTCAATTTACTATAATCCTGTGCAAAGGTACAGTAAAGGTACAATAATTTTAGGTACAGTTCCCGGAACAAGGACCAAAATTCATAGAAAACTCCCAATAAATGATTTTTTTCAATATGTACTTAGGTTGTTGCGCAATTTCTCCCACTTTATAAGCCCGAGTACAGTTTGTGAGCTATATCATTCGAAAGCAATTAAATTTACTATTATCGTATGCAAAGGTATTTTAGGTACAGTTACCGGAACAAGGAATAAAATTCATAGGAAACTCCAGATAAATGATTTTTTCACTGTCCATGTAAACTAATTGCACAATTTCTAGCACTCATTAAGCCCGAGAACAATTTGTGAGTTATATAATTCGAATTGAATTTAAATTTACTATAATCCTGTGCTAAGGTAATTTTGTAACAGTTCCCGGAACAAGGAACAAAATTCATAAAAAACTCCAGATAAATGATTTTTTCACTGTCCATGTAAACTAATTGCTCAATTTCTAGCACTCATAAGCCCGAGAACAATTTGTGAGTTATATCATTCGAATTGAATTTAAATTTACTATAATCCTGTGCAAAGGTAATTTTGGAACAGTTCCCGGAACAAGGAACAAAATTCATAGGAAACTCCAGATAAATGATTTTTCACTGTCCATGTAAACTAATTGCGAAATTTCTAGCACTCATAAGCCCGAGAACAATAATTTGTGAGGTATATCATTCGAATTGAATTTAAATTTACTATAATCCTGTGCAAAGGTAATTTTGGAACAGTTCCCGGAACAAGGAACAAAATTCACAGGAAGCTCCTAGTATTTAATACTAGTTATTCGATGATAAGGAAATTCGGTTATAGTAATGCTTTAGTGCTGCTTACGCTTTTTTAATTATATTCGGTAACGTTACATTTATTTTGTAAAATACTTTAATGCATTGGTTGTAAAACTAGTTAGATTGAAATGATAGATTTAACGATCTGAGTTTTAAATTAAAACATAAAACATATCCTAACATTACCTCCAAGTTGAATGCCTACTACTTAATGACGTAGAATTAATAAAACGCTTCTTATATTGTATGCTTCGAAACTGGGGACACTGTAATATCCACGCATATAAAATGTACCCTAAATCTGATTCCGAGACTTTTGCAATACTTGAAACTTGTGTAATGACACTCAGCAGCGAAGTGACTTTAAGTGTAATCCACCCCAGACTTAAGGAAGCGCTGTGCTAACGACATAAAATAGAATTGCCAATGGCGCCAATTTACTCCCCATTGACACGGTTACCTAAATGCTCTCGCAGTTTTATAAGTGAGTTGTGTATTCGGATATTAGGTTCTTAATTATTATTTAATATTTTGTAATGAACGGGACTACGGGTTCTGTCTAGGGTTCCGTACCTTAAATGGAACCCATATATTCGTTTGTCTGTCACTGTTAATTTCCTCAGGAACGTAGAAATGTATCAAAATGAAATTTAAAATGGTTATAAAGTATGCTAACCATTAATATAGCGACCATACAGAGTGTGGGGGGGGGGGGGGCGAGAAGGGGGTTTAAAATATATATAACCCTTCAGTGCGCCATGACTTACTGGTACGTCGACGCAGTATTATTCTGTGTTATGCGTACGCTAAACATCAATCGTTTGTTTACTTTAATATTGTAGTCAAATTTCCAAAATCTCCAAAGCCGAAGACATTGTACCTATTCATATTTTGCAAAACTTGGTTACGAGCCAACTACTGTTTGCTTTACTTCTGCCATCCTGTCCTCTTTACTCACTTAAACGCCACAAGTGTCTAAGTGTGTGTTGTTTTGTCTTTTAATTAACAAGTGTAACGATTAAAATTAACGTTTTTAGTTTTTTCTGCATGCAAAGTACGTTGTTATACAAAATAAAATGTAGAATTAAGTTTTCTGCTGAAGAAGTAATTTTAAAATGATTGATTTTATGTTCTGTGTTTCGTGTTTACCGATTTATTTACAAAACTAATATTTGCAGATTTTATACCTCCTATTTTACTAATATACAGAATGTATGTAGGGTGGAGCAGTCGGGACAAACTACATTTATTAAGTCAGATGCACTTGGATCTTGGTATTGTGTGGTCGTGTGGTATTGTACTGCTTCATGAGCATTAAAGCCAGGTATTTGATTAGGGCAGGGGCATTTGGATCGGGGTATGCAGTGGGGGTAATGGTGACCTAAATCATTTCGCTTTCGCAGTTGGCCCAACGATTTTGCGTGAATGACAGGAATTATTTTTATATAAACAAAGAGCTTATATAATTGTACTAGCTGGCCCGATTCTGCTTTGCACGGATAGACAAATCACATTTAAATGTACTGTATACAAAAAAAAATTATTATTATATGTATTTCTTATGGGGATTTTTAGTAACTTTGACCCACCCAACTCCCTTAAAATTTCCGATTTTTAAAAACCTTTCTTAGTGAACACCTAGGTTCCAAGTGGAAGCTACATAATAAATTTCGTTCCAATCCGTTCAGTAGTTTTTGAGATTTCGTGATGAGTCAGTGAGTGGTATTTGGCTTTTATATATATAGACTAGCTGGCCCAATCCGGCTTTGCAGGGATAGACAAATCAAAGTTAAATGTATATGAATAAAAAAATATTAATAAATATATTATACTATGTATTTCATATGGGGTTTTTTAGTAACATTGACCCCACAAAAAACCCCTAAAATTTCGAATGTTTTGAAAACCTTTCTTAGCGAGCAGCTAGGGTCCTAGAGGAAGCTACATACCAAATTTCATTAGAATCCGTTTGGTGGTTTTTTTAATAACTTTGACCCCCCCCCCAAACCCCTCCTAAAATTTCGAATTTTTTGAAAACCTTTCTTAGCGAGCACCCACGGCCCTAGAGGAAACTACATACAAAATTTCATTCCAATACGTTCGGTTTTTTTTTAGATTTCGTGATGAGTCAGTGAGTGGTATTTGGATTTTATATATATAGATTAAAATTTGTATATCATTTAATTTTTTTACTAAAACTTCAATTTGATGAATAAATTTAAAACTCACTTATTATTTACTCTACGTTATTATATTTTGTTTCGTGACAAAATATTATTTAATAATTTATTTTTTTACAATTACCGTTACTGTCGTTACTGTTTAAATCGATTACCTTCAGCTTTAGGTCTAGAGGTGGGGGGGAACGGTGATTAGTTTGAAAAGGGCGCTGTTGTCAAATTACAATCCAGAGCTCTCCAAATCTCGTTACGCCACTGTTGCTAATTCCGATAATCAGAAATCGAAATATTTCGGTATGAATATTTTGCTGGGACCGATGGTGCGAACGTAGTTTTCAAGAATCTTTAATTAAAACCATTTACTCTCTTTAACTCCGAAATTACTGCAGCTAAAATTTTGAAAAGCCAGTAACGTTACAAGCATATACTCTAGGCTACAAAGAAAACTAAAGTGGATCGGGAATTTTGATAGTTATTCAATTACCGATGTAAGGCAGTACTGTATTTGGGAGCAACTCTTTTCATTCAAAATCATATTTATATTCTATTCCCATCATGGTTATTGTTATTGGTTAGATAGTTCGTTCTTTATACTGAACACATAAATGCATGGGTGTTATAATTATTATCATTTTGGTAAAAACGTCTCCTATGGCGGTATCGAAATACTAACTTATTTTCCTTCTTTCGGTAGCAAAGGTGGAAATCTTTCCAGTCAAAAACCCAAGAGCCAATAATTAATAATGGAAGTGCGGAGATTGCATCTACTAAATAGAGGTGGGCGTTATTTAACGTAACAGGAAAAATAATACTATTAATGCGTTGCAGACTATTACCACGTTAAT
>JAGFPH010007666.1:27713-38900 GCA_018207615.1 Philaenus spumarius | reverse complement strand
TGGAAGTTGAGATCAAGTATCCATCTAACCTACCTTTGGGCATCTTTTTGAAATCCGTACATTTCTTAAACACTGAATGCACAAAATTTGTAGCGACAGGGCTATTCCAGCTTACGGGATATGAGACTGGATTATTGCTTCAAGCAGGTAAAAAATATGTTTTCTTTACAGGCGAAGTGTTTAACGAAATATTACTTTGTGACATAACCTCGGTTCTTGAAGGAAAGACTAGCCATGGTTTTACCTTAAGTGTTGGGAGTATTCAAGTAAAAACAATGTTTGGAAAACGTTATGTTACATTTCATGACGGCCAACATTATTTAAACTTGAACCTGCCAGAGTGGGGACTATTTAAAGACTCCATACCTCTCATAAACCGCCGGATTAAAGAATTATTTTATAACGAAGATTATTTACGCAGTTACATTAGTGAGTGTTTAGCCTCTGACGAACTCGTTTCTAGCACTCTCCCCGAAGCGGACAAATTGTACGATGAAATCGTCCTCTTTAAAAAATATGCGGGCCATAGTTGAATTTCACGGATTCCAAGATAACAACAACAGGTATTTAGTCAAAGAGTTTGCTATAGTGAGTGATGCTTTTGAAAGCGTCATTGTTTTCAAACCACCCTATAAATTTGACCTACTGAATGCTAAAGCTCGGAGATCGGTGCGTTATTTGCAAAAGCACTATCATCTTCTCAAATGGGATGATGGTAGTGTCCCATATGACGAGGAAACTATACGTTCTTTGTGCGAACCATTCTCTACAATTTTCACAAAAGGATTGGAAAAAGCTCAGTTTTTGAGAAAATTTCATCCTCGTGTGATAGAATTGCCAGAGGAAGAAAAATACTCCTACTGTACAGAAATTCAATGTATATTACCTCAACACTTTCAACACGATAGTAAATGCGCCTTAAAAAGTGCTAAATATTTTTACAATTTATTCCTTACTTAGTGTGTGTGTGTACAAAGGTCACTGGCGTGGGGTTAAGTCCCTCGTAAACCTAAAAAGGTCACTGGCGCAGGGTTAAGTCCCTCGTAAACCTACAAGGTCACTGGCGCAGGGCTAAGTCCCTCGTAAACCTAAGTGTGTACGATATGGTGCGGAAAATCCGTAAACCTATAAGGTCACTGGCGAGAAGTTAAGTCTTCCGTAAACCAAAGTGAGTAAGGAACAAATTGTAGAAAAACAAAAAAAAAATAAAAATAAAATAAAATAAAAAATATATTGGGAGGCTACATTTTTGTAATGGAGTGGTAGTCACCGGAAGTAGCGATGGTTGGGGCTACTTCCTTAAGGGGTGAACCTTCAGTTCACCCTGGATTGTAATGCGGGCCACGGCTACCCCGTGCGACGGTTCCAACCCCGTATAACGCAGAGGACAATCACCCCCAGAGCTGACGGAGTATTCTCCATTCTCTACTTGACTTCCGACGAGTAATGACTTCAGTGTCGCAATTTCTACAAAAATAATAAAAGATAGTAATAATGTCAAGTTCGAAACGTACGGTTCATTTTAGAGACGAGATGAATACTATATTCTATATAATCGATGATTCGGAACAAAGAGAAGCAAGAAATGGTTGTTGTTGGATGCGAGAAGCCGCCGAAAGGTTGCGGCGAAGGGCGATTAAAAAAATGAAATGCGAAAACTATGATGACGAATCCGATGATGACAATTCGAATAACGAGTTAGGCACAAGATGCGTTCCAGCTCCGTATATCGCAGAGGACAATCATAAATAAGACGGAGATGATGGAGTATTCTTCATTCGCTACTTGACTTCCAACGAGTAATCATGGGTATTGACGCAGGTGTCTCAATTTGTTTCTACAAAGATAATAAATTAATTGAAAAAGTTTATTTAGATTGTTATAAGTTTACAAAATGCTCGGAGGTGTTCGATGTTAGAGATACGGATAGTATCAAAGTTACATTTAGTACTGAATACGATTCCGACTCTTCGGAATCCGAATATAGTGATGCAGACATGAACGAGGCGAGCGACTCTGAAGACAACAGGAGTGGCCCATCAGTAGGTGACGAGAACTACCCCCACCATACAGCTACACTACAAGAAACACTAACGGAGTAATTTCACCATAAGAGATTACATTGTAAAGAGCGGTTCTGAACGTTATTTTCCCCCTCCATAACTCCACTTCCCGCATGTACTGTGAAAGGTCAGCCATACTTGACTATATAAAAGCGACCGATTCCTATAAACTTTAGTATCTGTTTCATCATGGCTCCTGCAAAGAAGAAAACTACTGTGGCAAAGAAGAAGAAGTCGATGTCGGCCAAACTCCAAAGGTCATTTAATTCTTTCCTGGGTCGTGCTATCGATCAGCTTTCGTGGTGAGTAGATTGAATTTATCTTTTTTAAATATATACATAGTTGTGTTATGGTTCCAAGCCTAAAACTCTTAAAACCTTCTTGTTATCTTGTAAATGATTGTAATTTATTGTACTAACCTCAAGTTTTATTAAAAGTGTCACTAAGTTGTTTCTTAATAAGCCTTTTTGTTTTCAGCGATGTTCGAGAGAGCAGTGAAGGTGTGCAATCGAAGGGGTTCGGAGCTATATCCCTAGTTCTCTCTGCCGAGATCCGCGGGGTAACGCAAGCTGCACCATCAATAGGCACAGGCTCTACTCCTCCGGTTTCGGCTCCTATACGAAGGAAGTGGAATCATTTGTGGTGGCCGAAAATGGCATTAGCCACCACCACCACCGCAATTGAACCATCAAGGGACTCCGAACCGAATCCTTCGACGGCTCCTATTATCGCTGCGAAGTCGGATCTTGGGGGAATGTCAGTCTCCCAAGAGGAATGGGACGAGGCAATCCTTGCGCTCTCCGGGAAAGATCCACCACCATCGGCCGAGGAGTTGGTTATAAATATGCCACAGGAAGACATCGACTTTATTTCTAAAATGTTAGATTTTAAATAATGTATTATACTAGTTTTAATAAATTATCTATTATATCTAAATGGTGTGTGTTTATTTAACAAGGTCAATCATTAGATATACATGGTTAGCAAACGGAGTATTTTCCATTCTGTACCCAGCTATTGTAGGGTAAACATCTAAGAGAGTTTTCAATATGACGCGTTATTGTTGTGAGTTGAAGTGCTTTGTTCAACCTAAAAGTCAAGTGGATGGAATGGCATGTAACATCTGTAGATGTTATAGTTTTTGTCACTGTAGATGCGTAACGGAACAGAAGAAAGCAATGAAACTAGTCATATACAAGACAAACTTTGAAGGATTTACTTGCTGTGACAAGATATGCACTCGGTTCACCGAAGATAAACTTTTTAACTGTTCATACTGTTCACGAACAGGAATCATACCAAAACTATGTACTTGTGTTTTAATTAATTGTAAATATAGAAAGTATTGGTGGGAAGAGAAACAAATGTAATTAAATTTTTTAGTTTAAATTTTCAATCACTTTTGGCATTTATTTATTTTTATTTTTTTTCAAAATTAACCTTCTCATGTCTGTCACCTTGACGCTGGTGAGAGGGCTTTAAACCAAGACAGGCCGTGATTGAAAAGCTGATTTATTCTGTTTTAAAAAGAAAATAATTTAATTTAATTTAGAAAATAAAAAAATAAAGATGGCGGAAACAAAATGGCGGAAAAAGATGGCGGGCGGAAACAGTGGCCGGCGTCGGCGCCTCAAGGTCACCCTCAACGCCCATGTTACTCTCCTCAAGGTCAACACCTCACAAACGTTAACTATCCTCAAGGTCAACATCTCACACACGTTACACTGCTCAAAGGTCAAAGGTCAAGGTCAATGTCAAGGTTGTGCTCAATCCGGGCCGACTCTACTCAGGGTGTTTCAGGAAGAAACGGAAAGAATTGCAGGACGTGTTCTACTGGTGAAAATAATGAAAAAAGTTCCTATAAACATAGGTCCGAAAACGCTTCGTTTTCCAGATATCCGCCATTTTGTTTTTTGTACAAAATAATTCATATCTAGAGAACGGTTTGACTGATTGAGTTCAAACTTGGTATGAAGTTTAATCTGACAATGGTATACCTCAAGAAAAATAAACGATTAAATCCAATCATGCGTTTCAAAATGGCGGCTGTTTGAAAATTACAAACCTAAATTACTCTAAAACCGTACATTTTAACGAAAAATGTCAAGACACATTTTTTGTAGCCCTTTTGATTCCCTATCGGATGTTGTAACTGTCAAAACAATCGGATGAAGGATAATAGCTAAGTTAAAAGGTAATGACAACACATGTCCATACAATATTGTAGTATTTACTGTGTTTGTATAGGATGCCGAGTGTAACAAACCAATTAGTACACATAACTTAACTGTTATCCTTCATCCGATTGTTTTCACAGTTACACCATCCGATAGGGAATCAAAAGGGCTACAAAAATGGTATCTTGACATTTTTCGTTAAAATGTATGGTTTTAGAGTAATTTAGGTTTGTAATTTTCAAACAGCCGCCATTTTGAAACGCATGATTGGATTTAATCGTTTATTTTTCTTGAGGTATATCATTGTCAGGTTAAACTTCATACAAAGTTTGAACTCAATAAGTCAAACCGTTCTCTAGATATGAATTATTTTGTACAAAAAACAAAATGGCGGATATCTGGAAAATGAAGCGTTTTCGGACCTATGTTTATAGAAACTTTTTTCATTATTTTCACCAGTAGAATACGTCCTGCAATTCTTTCCGTTTCTTCCTGATACACCCTGTATATTTATTTATTTACAGGTATCTAATCATTCTGAAAATGTTTGTTTTAATGTATTTTGTTAATAAAGGCGTTTCTTGGAATATTCAAGTAACGCTGCAGACAATATTACTTGAGAATATCGGTAAAATTTCATTAAGTAACCTCGTCTGCAACGAAATACTAAATTAATAAATAATACACCTTGCTAAAACTGTCTACTAGTAACTTGCCCGCAACGCAACATCATATTACCAAATTAATAGTTCAGTAATTTCGTCTGCAACGTTATATCAAATAACACCTCGGCAATTTCCCACCACCTATTAATACGTTACAAATTTAATACGTTATTTCAACCTATTAAGACGCCGTGGAACGTTGCAGACTATTACCACAATGTAACGGTAATTCCCATCTCGACTACTAAATCTAACTTCCCCGATAAAGAACGCCACTCGCGGACCACGTGAAAGAAGAACTTGTTTGAAAGCGATAGAAGCGGATGAATTCATACTTCTCTTTATGTAGTAGATGTTCTTCCTTCACCAGTTGCACCATTATTTTATGTATAAGAATATTGACTTTAAAACCTACATTAGACTTAAAACAATGTTTTTTAAAACAAATGAAATGGTAACTAATTCTTTAAAACTTATTTTTAATGATCTATACATTTCATGTAGTTTCAGAATGTGTATTATTTTATCTTTTTTTATTTTTACTATTTTCAACCAATTTTATTTTTATTTTTAACTCTAGCTTCTACCTAATGCAGAATTGCCATTTTATTTAACAACATAACAAATATAGTTTTTTCGCATCCGGAACCTATATTTACCTAACAATATGGTTTTTATACATTTATACAAGCTAATATGATTGGTAAATACATTATTTCAAAGGAAATCGTTAGCGTACTGTTTGCATTTGATCTCGTGTTACAATAAAAATTATTGATTTTTAAAACATAAATGCATCCATTTTTAAGCTATATGTATAAGGGTTTAGTTTCCACGTAATAACTTTTTCATAATTTGTTGAATAAATCTTCTCCTTGTACTATTGGGTTTATGTTTGCAAATAATATAACTAGTATATCATTTTAATATAACATGGTTACCACCAAGACATTATTTTTACTATACTCTACAGTAATCAGAAGTTCTTACATCCTATACACAGCCCCCAAAAAGTCTCTCTAGTTATAATGTCTTAACAAAAAATTTAGAAAATTTGCTTCCACAAAGGGGTACTCGATTATGTTTATTGAATTCAGTAGTTTCCTAGCTTGAATATCCATATAGAACGATGTTTAGGTTTTCCTGCACATAATATTGATTAAAATATTTTTGGAGGGTCACTATTCATAGTGAAAACTATGGATTTGACACTATTAACAGTGATTTTTGATTGTGTTTACATTTCATCCCCTTCCCACTACATCCCTAAGAGGTGCTTTATCCCAAAATTATTTTTTTCCAGGTAGTAAGTAACATTTGTTCCAAGCTTGGTTGAAATTGTCCAATGTTTTCCAGCTGCTGTAATAACATACTCATCCATATAGACTTCCTTTTTTATTTATATTAACCTTAAACAAATGTTGGTTGCTAATAATAATTAAATTTACATAAATACCTTAATTCCTTGCACTGCTCGCAGTCCTATTGTGATCAATCTTTATTCGGTGACGTACGTTTCGCCTATTTTTGTTCAGGTATTTTCAAAACCGTTTATACAAATTTTAAAATGATTTGCATTTGTTTAATGCGCGTCAAAAAACTATAAATTACACGTAAACACTCCACAAACATTAACACAAAAACACAAACACACGTAATGGGGCATGAATGTGCCGATGTAGTTTCTTTTAAATGAGCGAATCGCACACGCGCACGTAGGCCCGTTCTTGTATCAGTACTTATTTGTTAGCTTTGTGTAGATTTATTTATTTTGGAGATTGAAGAGGTTGGCTCTAATAGAACTGTCAAAAAAAGCGTTGGATTGGAAATGTATCTTCTCGTTCAACAAGGAACTTGGGTCTAAAATAGTTGCTTTATAAATGTGGAATTCTTCAATTACGTTCATGGTTGGTCCTTTGGAGCAATTATTTAAAATTTGCAAATTATTATGGATATTGGTGTAAGTATGACTGGTGTCTATTAAATATTCAGCAAATTTCGATTGGTTTGGATTAAGATTACGATTGGGAATGTGATCCTTGAAACCAGATTTGAATGATCTTCCTGTTTGACCTATATAATGTTTATTATCACAAATGATGTATATTCCACTAGCGTTGTAAGGGCAATCCTCTTTATGTTTGGTTTGATTGCTTTATTTAAGTGTTTTTTTGTTTTAAAAGCCAGTTTATAACCTTGTTTTTGAAATATTCTGTCTGCAATGTTGTCAAGTAAACCATGGTAGTCAATACTTATATATTTTGGGTTTTCTTTTATTATTTGGTATTGTTTTTTTATCTTTTTTGCTATAAGTCGATCTATTATTGTGTGTTCGTAACAATTTGAAATTGCTATCTGTTTTATTATGTTAATTTCTTGATCGAAATCTGCTTTGTTCATTGGTATATTGATTGCTCTATGCATGAAACTATGGTATGCTGACATTTTCTGGCTGTGGGGATGATTAGAGGTGGCGTGTTTGGTGTGGTCTGTTTGAGTGGATTTCCCGTAAACTTTGAAGGCAAATTTGGTTCCAACTTTGGTAATGGTCAAATCAAGAAAGTTTAAACTATTGTTGACTTCCATTTCACAGGTGAATTCGAGCTAAGGGTGTATTTTATTTACATAATTTTTAAACATATTTATTTGTCGCGCTGTAAATATATCCAGTCCAAGGCAAAAAAAAAAAAAAAAAAAATCAATTAAATTTCTTTGAATTAATGTGTACGTGATTTGTATGTGTATGTTCTTCTACCGTAATGTGTATATGTGTGTAAATGTATGTGTAACTTAATATGATTGTATTAAGATGACTCGTAAATGACAAAGTGAGGTCGAAACCGCGGTCGTCAATATACAGGACGCCTAGATCACTAATGCAAGGTTATGTTATAATTCTTAAGTTAAAAAGTCAAACATCTGGTGTTACGTATTATATTGTTTCCTGTTTCCTTTAGTTAGCAATATAAAAATTTGTTTTAAATTATGATTATTGATTATTTAAATATTAGTGGTAAATTTACAACGCATGCGACAATTTAAATTGTTGTGGTTGGTCATGTCTATTTCGTTCTCTGTATTAATTCAGTTAAGTATGTTTTGGTCACCGCTCAATCGACATTTCAACATTGTAAAATTCGTAAAATCTGTGCACATACTGCCTGTATATTTTATATCAATCTTTTTCAAATATTTAGGAAAATACTAAAACTTACGAATCAATTAAAAGAAGGTTGAGGCCTATAAATAGTTTTAATAAAAACCTCTTGACCACTTAAAATACATATTATATTACCTGATTGAAGATTGAAGTTTGACATAGTATCTCTATTAAATAAACAAAATCCTGTCATTCGCACACAAACTCTGGGCCACCTGCTCATGGGCCAGGATCTAGGTCAACGTTACCCTACCACGTTACTCCAATCCAAGTGTCTCTGTCCTAAGCAATTACCATTTCTGAACATTTTTACGAGTGTACAATAATCCGTTTGTATTTGCTTTGATGCGACGTTGGCGAGCTAAGCGAGCAAGAGGTGAGCCCTCTAGTTGTAATAATATAATAACGAAACCTCGTGGGGTACAGCTAACGCCAATTAGGATGGAGCGCGAAGAGGGGGTGTGCAAGTCTCCTATGCCGGCTCCCACCACATTTCCCCTCTCGCGGCGGAGTACAGTCAGAGCCGCCTGGCCTACCTAATTCATGTTTGCTATGTAGTCGTGTTGGTTGTATATCAACATTTTTTGGTGGTGACTGTACTGAAGACACACAGTCGAGTAGGAGAGGGTAAGACGTTACAGCGCATGCTCAAGTGACGCTTCACACTACTTGGCACTATCTGTAACAATATTATCAAAATATTACTCAAACGAGAAATAAATAAAGACGGAAACAATTCTTTATTTAAAGTTCGATAATTCGTTTGATGCTACAATATCAAGTTAACAAACAATTACTTCTAAATAAGTTTATTTATTATTATTTTCGGAATAACAAACTGCTGTATAAATTCAGACTTTTGCAAGAAAAACCAACTTCATTAATTGCTTGTCCTTGTGATTTATGGAAAGTGATTACAAACGCTAAGATTAAAGGAAACTGTCTTCTCTTTTCTGCGAATGGCAAATTTGTTTCTCTAGAAACTGGATCTTTTCATGGGATGAAAATTCATTTCTCTTAATTACTCCTTTGCATTTATACGAGTTTCATTTTCAGACTGACATAATGTTTTAATGTTACAAAATAGACAAATTAAAAAATAAGATTTGTAAGCTTTATTCGATTTATAATTTGTTTGCAAAATACTTAGTGTAATACAGACGCAATTAGCAAAAAAACAGTTTTCTTTACTCGATTTAAAATGGCTGCTATTTAAATTCTTTGACCAAGATCATGTAAACAATAAAGTGTAGGCTACTTGTAAATCTATAAACCTGACTTGTAGGCTTTCACCTGACTGGCAGAATCGACGTAGAGCAAAAACTACATCAGATAAAAAGAGTATCTCCTGTGATCGAAATTCGTCCAATTTTGATGTAAATTAATAAAATTCAACTTGTTTTTCACCTTTTTAATATATTAAAAGTATTCAAATTCTCAATTCAGTTACCATCTCCACGTACCTTAACAATATTACTTGAAAAAAATAAAAAGCCTAAATAAAACTGCATAGTTCAATTACACGCCAACATACACAGCAACAAATCAGACCTAAAACAAATCAACAATAACAACATAACCTAAATCATCTGTTGACAGTTGAGTAAAGTAAATAACTTATTTATTTGAAATTCAATCAGGTTATCAGCTGTTTAGAACCAATTAATTCCTATCAATTTAGTTGTAACATACTGATGCAATTTTAAAACTCAGAATGTAACCAAAATAAAAGTGTAAATCAAATATTTAGCTTCGCAGTGACTTATAACTTGAAATTATCTTTTAAATAAAAAAATTTGGAAAACGGTTGACCCTAAAGGCCATCCATGTAACTTCCCGCTAAGTTTAATTATAACAAACACTATTTTTGGAAATTTTGAACTGCCATAACTTTTGAATGAATCAACCGATTTTTATGCGATTTGCGGCAATCGATGCAGTTTTTTAAGTTCATTGAAAGAATCAACAACAAAAATTTTTCAGATGAAAAGTTTCGGAGAAATTGAGGAAAAACACTTTTTTTTATTTTCTTTCGTTCACGATATCTCACGAACGAATTAACCGATTTTGACCAGACTGATAGCGATCGACGTCGCTTTTCAAGGTTAAAAGCTGAAGATTTTGGAATTGATCGGTAAAGCTGTTTGAAAGTTATTAAAAAAAAACCTGATTTGAAAAAAATGTATTTCTTAGTTTTTTCGAAATTTCTCAGAACCTACCGGTCCGAATTAGTTAAAATTTTCAGGAAATCTAAGTTTGATGGAACTCTTTAGATCGCCGTTTGGTACGATCCAATCGGTTAAGTCGTTCAAAAGACAGGGTGACAGGGTGACACCCTCTCGGGAGTGGTCAGGGAAGATTCCTAGGACCTCAAAACGTCGAGATCTGATGAATACTCGATTTTCGAAAAACGGGGTGAAACCAATAACTTCCCGATTTTAGAAAATTTTCAATTTTCTTTTAGCGGGAAGTTAAAAAGAATCATCAAAATCGGTTAAGTATTAATTTTAGGAAGTGAGTGAAGAAAAAGCAGGATATATTTAAATATATAGATACGAAAAGTTGAAGGTATATTCTCATGCGGCCATAGACGCTGAATAACAAAAGTTTTTGCAAATTTTTGATTTTAAAGTGTAAAAGTATAAACAATCTGGGGCTTGATAGCCGACTCTATAGCAGCCCACACGTTCTTTGATTGCATTTACATTCATGCATAGCAACCGACTTAGCCAATTTAGAATCGGTTAGCTATTCTTCACAAAATCAACAGTGAAGCAAATTTCCAAAAGTAAGTTTATATATTAGATGTCAAAATAAACGAAATATATTAGTAGAATTTCTTTGTAGCTCTGCCTCCAGCCTCGGCTTACGCTCTGCTTCGTTCCGGTTGAAAAACTTGCTTTGTGAGTTTGCACATGTACCTTACGGCCTCGGATTACTCGCTTCGCTGGATTTGAACCGGGGACTTTTATGCTATTTTACGTTTTGATCGATATTGGGAGAGCCAGACGGGAAATAAGGTCGTGTAAAAAAATGTGCTGAATAATCTCCTAAATTTTTTTTAGATAAACCTCAAAAAAAAATCTGGAAATTGGTTGACCGTGCAGGCCAACCCTATAACT
>JAGFPH010007666.1:0-18985 GCA_018207615.1 Philaenus spumarius | reverse complement strand
TTGTGTAAGTGTACTTGACAATGGGATTGCGGTCCCGAAACGCGTCGTAACATTCGAATGACAAAAAAAAATCACAAGACGGACCAATAAAAGGTAATATTTAATATTATTATTAATATATTATCCTATATATAATATTATTCAAAGTGACTTGGAATTCAAGAATCATGCAACTAAAATTTCTAGATCTCTTGGAAGATCGAATTTCTTTATGTCTTACTTAAATGAAGATCCTTGTTACAACAAGAAAGTCAATTTGATTGAGGTATATTTTTATTGCATTGCTTTAACTATTTATTATATAATTTATTGAAGGTGTTTAGAAATTTATTAAGATATTGGTCTGATAAGTTATTAGTGTGTATTTTATTTTTCACAAATTTTATCTAAATTTATACGCATAACGAGAATGTAAAGGCTTTTTAAAACCACACTTAAAACTTAAAAACGATTCCTAATCAAAAATTAAACTAAAAATAAAATAAGAACTTTGTTTATGATGTTCAAGGATTCACATGGGCTAGTAATTAGATTTAAATTATAAGGATATTTTATAGAAAATCAACCAAACTTTACTTATAAGTGCTATTAAATATACTACACATTATGTATACAGGTTGATTGGTAATAAACTACTTGCTAATTGAGACAACATAGAGCGTATTTATTTTTTTTACTACCATGATCTAGGATTAATAAATATTGTACAATTTCTTTAAGAATTGATACTTGAGCAAGTAAAACTGAAATTTTTTGATTATGCTGGTACCATTTTCAGAATCTACACACAACTTCCAACAAGTATGACTTAAAATAATCGAGGTGTAGTAATGTTAATACTAAATGTTATCGATGAAAGTTTAAATTTTTATGCATTGTGCGAGAATCAAGAAGATAAAAGGTTTCAATCTCTCTTATGGTATAGGTAGTTTAGAAGGTCTCAAATGCCATTAAAAACTTCCCTGATAATTAAGCTAGCAAATAATGTAGTACAACCTTTCATTTGTTCAGCATTTTAAAGAATACTTACAGCATTTGCAATCTGAGATAAAAAAGTTTAAAAAAATGATGCTGAAAGAAACACTGTACTGTATTACTAGTGATACTGTGTGACCTCCCTGTACAGTGCATCCCCCCCTCCTCTGACTCTCTCAACAGCTTCCATAATTAGTCCCAGGTTCTGTAACTCTTCTCCACTGTCGCGTGTACTCAATCTTAATGTAGTTCCAGCGGATTTTTTAAGTCATTCTTGTTGTAAATTGTGTATAGATTCTGAAAATGGTGTCAAACCTAATAAAACTTGCGTGCATAGTCAATATGTCTGTTTATTAAGCCAGGAGCATGGTAGTAAACAAATTAAATATCACTATGGTGTTACTAGTACCATAGATCATGAATAATAAAATAGATCATGCGTGCATACGGTGGCTGTGTGGCAAATATTGCACGATCGCGCCGCTAGGGAGAAACGATCGGGGGGGGGGGGGTAGCGCTAGGGAGAAACCGTTCAAAGCATTGGTGCTACACACCGCTTCCGTCGTTTCCCCCATAGATCGCGCCACTATCGTCGAATTTCCAGTGGATTGAAATATTGCATTGGATCGGAGTTCTATTAGGTTATCCAAATACAATGCTAGTACCAAGTATTTTAAAACCAACATTTCTTAATATTTATCAACATCCACTTATTTAATTAGTGCAACTATAAATTCAATAAAATTTAAGAAAGATTACCTTTAGGTTTGATCTACAGACGCAGGTAAATTTCGAAGCCAAACATTAAAAATTTCATTTTCAGCTCCCTGCGATTCTACTTTTTTAAGGGTCATTAAAAACTTAGACATCTATTTTTGGCAACAATTTTGTAATGGTTGAGGTATGACCAATGTTTAAATAAAAGAAGTCAAGCTTCAAACACCTAATCTAATAACCCTAAATAATTCGATATAAATTGTCATTTGAATTTGATTTGCAAATGGTCTTATTCATTTTCATTTTAAATGTATTATAATTTTATTAATTTCTTAAATTTTGGAAAATTTTTGAAAACTTACCAAGTTTGACATTGTTTGCAAGGGAAATTATCATTATCAATGTTTGGTAAAATTGAGGTTTCTGAGAATAAACCTGTTCAATGTTAGTAAAGAAAAAATATAAAATTTGGTAAGATTAGGGGGAGATAACGGGACTAAGTTTGTGCAATCTTTTCAACATGTTTAACAGACATCCTACTTCTCAAATACGCTTTTGGGTATCTTCATTTGAAAATAAAAATGTTCAGTAGATTTTAATAAGAATAGTGGTTAGCAGTTACGAATACGTGTTTAGTTGGTCTGTTACTCCGTATCTTCCTATTATATAAATACAATTCTGCCATTTACTTTAAAACTTTGGCCATACTGCGCATGCGTCAGGCCAATGAATACAGAATAAAGTATTCTGTATTCATTGGTCAGGCTCCAGGACACAGGTACTCCCACCACCCTATCCCGATCCAAGCGCCTCTGACCTTATCAATCGTAATCTCCGTGAAAATATCAGAGTAGGCATAGACAAGAATATTTTCGGATTTGCTTCGCCGCGGCGTGAGTTAGATGAAAAGCGGCGAAGTCCGCGTTGGTTGTGGAACAAAGCGAGCATGGCCAAATACCTCTATTATAATTAGGGATGGGTCGATTCTCGATACCACCGATACTTTAGCTTTGGTATCGGTATCGAGAATCGATAGCCGAAACTCGATACCGATTACCGATAAAAAGAGATACTCAGTTGTCAGAACTGCCCGTTCTCGTATAGACTCCGTGAATGTAATCTCCGGTATTTGCAATCGCATTCTCTGTATTTTAACTCAATTCAGCATTTAACAATAAATATCAGTAGGGAAAATGTAAAACATTATTAATTTTATGTAAGTGGACATTTTCCCCAGTAAAATGTTTTAGGCAATTGTTTCCTTTCATAAGTAAACGCTTATTGTTTTTTTTTTATTCATGCGTAGGCTGTTATTTGTACACAAGAAGTCTAGAGTAGGCTCAAGGTCTACAAAATCAGCCGAGTTGTAGACTTCAGGGAGTTTGGGCGCTCAACGGAACAGCGGCGGCTGTTGAGTCAGTCGAGCGCTTGGACTCCCTTTGTAAGTGAGTAGGCCTGCACAATTTAATTACCCGAACAAATCGCGACGAAATATTTTAATTTAATAAAAAAAAATGAATAAAACACTGCACTAAAACTGAATAGGCTACTGTAAGTATTTACACACACAGCGTTATTAACTTGATATTACAGTACTTTGTTCTAACAAGTTGTTCAGACTTCGGCGGGACTAAACGGACGCCGTCGAATCAAATTTTCCATGATTGATGTTCCGATTATTTCTGAACTTATCCGAATTGAACGTTCAGAAACAAAAAATATGATATTCCAAGTAACGCAATCATAGTCAGTCGTAAAAAAAATTATTCCGAATAATTAAAAACTTGTTTTATTTTAAATTGCAACGCATTCTGATATTTCGTTACTGAAACTCTCACGTGTTTTTCATTGGACTAGGTTAATTGTATTTTCTTATGGGGACATTAGATTGTTTTCGGGAGTAGGTTTTTCGCGGACATACGCTGTTGTATATTAAATTGCGTTTGAATGCCGCGTTTTATACAATTAAAGCTAATAATATTCGGACGTCGTATTCTTTTGCGGACATTCGTCATTTTATTTTTAATAACATTTCACCAATAGTAGTTCATAAAATTGGTACTAATTATATTCGGGCATCGATTTTTTGCGGGCATTTACTGTGTTACTTAAATTATTTTTAACGCAGGCGTTTTTTAAAATTAGCGCTAATAATATTCGGACGTCGTATTCTTTGCGGACATTCGTCATTTTATTTTATTTTTTTTTTTTTTGTAGGTATCGGTATCGGGAATCGAGAATCGATTTTTCAAGATATCGGTATCGGTATCGAGAATCGAAAAATCTGGTATCGGCACATCCCTAATTATAATAATATTACAATTTCTATTTAAATGTTAAAATATCCTAAAGATAATTTCTTCCACATTGCAGCTGTTGAAGGAACATCAACTTTGTACCCAGTTTTGAAATACCTTTCATAAACATTTGGTTTTAATTAAAGGAAACGTGAAAACTTGCAATTTGATACATGCAAATGTTCCAAGAAACTCTTCAGAGAATGCAAAGCAGTGAAAAGATATTTTCTGAGTAAAGAAGTTGTTGAGTTTTAAATTTCCTCAACAACTTATTCCTACTGAAAGATCCCATTACAAAACTTTGCCATATGCTTGACCTTTTATCCTAACCTTATGTGACCCTACAGAGGCTGCCTTGTCCTGGATTCAAACATTTTTACTCATCTGTCAACTATATTCACATTAATATCATTTATTCGGTTTAAAACAGTGTATAACGTATACAACAATAGGTTTATTAAGTAAATAATGAGCTGGACTTGTGAGAACAATATAGATGAAATAAAACAATAACACAAAATCTCACAACAAATACGTTTAATAAATCAAACGCGAAACTACGAAAAGAACTTAGTTATATCTATGGTGCTGCAATATTTAATGGTTATTCTAAAAGTTTGATAGATGACATAGTGAATAAAATGAAATTTAAGAAAATTAAGACATCAAGATCTACCTTAATAAGTAACAAGCCCGAACAACGATGGGTTAAAGCAACGTATGCTCCACCACTGTCTAATGTTGTAGCAAAATCGTTAGCAAAATATTCTAATTTAAATGTAGCTTTGTCGGCTGACAATAATCTCGGTAAAATGCTAGGTAATCCGAAAGATAAAATTCAAGAACAGGATAAATCCGGGATTTATTGCATAAATTGTGAATTATGTCCGAAGAAATATATAGGCCAAACTAAAAGAAGCATTAGGACAAGAACTAAAGAACATTTTGCTCATTTCAAGTATAATAGGCCAGACAAATCTGTTATGGCTAAGCATTGTTTAGAGGAGAACCATCATTTTAAAGCAGAAAATTCTTCATTGTTAAAAAATGTAACTAAACTTAACACGATTGATGCTTGGGAGACATTTTATATTAACAAATATCGTGACACAATTGTAAATAATGAGTTAGGGCCCATAGTTAATTCTATATTAATGTAATGTATTATATTTTTATTTACATTTGACGTTTTTGCTTCTTTGTGTTATATTTAAGTACCTGGAGACCGAGCTAAAGCTCGATTATAAGCAGGGCTATGATTTCAATAATAAATATTGGATTATTGAGTTTTGAGGTTAGGCCTATAACATTAAACAACTAAATAAAGGGTATATACAACATTAGGCTTACCTGTAATAAAAATACAGTTTAAAGGATTAACCATAATCTCAATGCTATGCCTCAGAAATAAGTCAGGCCTAAATTAAGTATTATTTCAATATCGATTTATTCCTAGGGCCTAGTTCGCTCACGTCAATAACTACTATTATTGCAAATTTCCGTGAACATCGTTTAGGTTAGGCCTATAACATTAAACAACTAAATAAAGGGTATGTTTATTATATATTCGTTGCCATGGTAACTATAAATAGATACAACATTAGGCTTACCTCTAATAAAATATACAGTTTAAAAGAAAGCAGATGATTATTGTAATGGCATTGAAAAAATTTGCATCAGCTGTGCTTTGTATTGTTTAAAATGGACAAATTTCACTTTTTAATTTAATAAAAAGACGTAGAAAACGAATTTTCCCAGACTGGTGACCATTTCCAATCGATTTCTCGTGGCCAAAAGCCTAATATAAAATCAAAAAATCAAAAATCCTTAGACGGAGATTCCAGATCCATTTAGCAGACAAACAATTATCTCTCGCTTTAGAAGATAAGATTCTATATTAATGTAATGTGTTATATTGTTTATATTTTTATTTGTATTAGATGTATTATGCTTCATTATGTTATATATTTTGTTAGTAAGTATATTGTGTTGTGATAACGTAGGCATTGGTTGGCGCCTACTAGTGTAATGTGGTCTTGTGCCACGCCCCTTGCAGTTTGTATAAATACGGGGCATGGAGCTTTGCTAGTTTAGTTATAGTTTGGCTTTTGTAGCTTTATCGCTGAGGATGGCGACTTTGTCGTTGAAACGCGTTTGATTTATTAAACGTATTTGTTGTGAGATTTTGTGTTATTGTTTTATTTCATCTAATAGGTTTATTGTTTAAATTTATGATTTTTATTCAATTTCGACATTTATATATTAGTTTATTCTTTTCTTTACATTAGAGTTTCTTTGTATATTTTGTACACACTTTTTATTTTCAACTCTTTCCATCCAATGCTGATTTACCACTTTATTCTGTAAAAAAACGTTTGCTTTATTTACCTTTTCCACATCAGTTACCTAACAATACGCTATTCATACAAGCTAATATGATTGGTAAATACATTGATTGAAAGGGACTCGTTAGCGTACTGTTTACATTTGATCTTCTCGTGTTTACAATAATAATTGATTTGGAACATATACGCGTAAATTAATATCGAGCTTGGCTTGTGAGAAGATAACTTGATAAAATAAAATAATTCGACCACGCAGCTGAACCGCTGACGTGAGGTGAGCAAATTTCCAGAATTAAGTTTATAGGCCTATGTTTTAGGGTTTCAACCAACAATTTGGGAAAAGGTCTATTCACGACGGTGCTGAATAGCTGCAAAATGGTTCGCACGTCATTCCGCATATTGGGAGTATCTTCAATACACAATGCTTTGCGTGCTTCGTACGCAAACCCCACGGTAGAATACACCACGTGGCTTTGAACCGGGTACTTCTATGGTATTTTACGTTTTGATCGATTTTGGGGAACCAAGCGAGCTATAAGGTCGCGTAAAAAAACAAAATGTGCAGAATAACATACTACATTTATATATGTAGAAAACTCTCAAAAACAAATTCATTCTCGTAGGAAAAATCTGAAAAATAGTTACTTCCGGTCAAAAACGTGCTTCTGGTTGTTAGATTTTTTTTTGGCTAACGAACTCGTCCGAGCGACGTAGACAACCAACATGTGTACCAAATTTGAATCAAATCGGACTTAAAATGCGGCCGCTAGAGTGCGAACACATATATACATTACAACATTTACAACGGATAGAAGCCGTTGTAAGACGGGAAAAATCGGGTTTTATATTAAATTATAAAATTCGTTGTTTTCAAATCCGAACTTCGGCGAGTGTCAATTGTTAGTCAAAAAATACAAGTTAAATCAGAGCAAGGCTTATCTCCCAAGATGAACCTTGATCAAAGACACGTCAAGAATGGAAATCTGACTTTGCCTGAAAGTAGCTGAGTTTTAGGGGAATAAATGAATCCAGGAATTTTATGTATTTGTGATTTTCATGGTTTATTACGTAGCGCTAAACGCGTGAGTTAGGGCCGTGCGAATTTCAAATCATAAAAGTAATAATACCAAAGTACTAATACCAAAGTAAGTTTAGTAATAAGGTAATAATACCAAAGTAAACAGGGGTTAAAGTTCAGGGAAAAGTTCAATTTAACTCGAAACCGGAAAAGTCAGACATTTTTGGAATCTACATAAGTAGACGAAAATAAAAGGTTAAATAAGAAAATGTCAAATTATTGAAAACAAAAAGTTAGCTCAAGTGTCAATTTTCACACACCCTAAAAAGGGAGGAATAATTAAATCATAGGTTTCCACTCACAAGAGTAGTTACATAATGAATAGTTCTGTGTAAAAAAGGGTACAAAAAGTAAAATTAAATTAAGATTAAAGGGTGAGGGTTTTCACGTCTTTTAAAGTAGTAAAAGTTGAATTTTAAAATTTTAAATAATAAAAAGGTAAAGAGATTTAGGTTTAGATTAACATTGTATGGTTAGGAAACCAGTAACTTAAACATTTTTTGCGTAGTAAATAAAAAAACCCAAAGAACTTTTTTGCGATTGTAGGCTAAGTCCCAGAAGAGAAGAAATTAGTAAAAGTAGTGAAAATTATTAGAACTTTACAGGTGTTAAAGACAATCAGCTTAAACAAACAATAAAGACATTGACCGCGAAAGACAGTCGCGGGAAATCGCGGGAAAGCGTAAACGTGCCGCGCACGCGTAAAATCATAGTACAGACACTATTCAAAAACGTACGGATAGCCAAAAGCAATCTGAAAAAGGTGAAAAAGGAAAATGATAGAAAACTTAAAAAGAAAAAAAGATACAGCTAGAAAAGAAAAGATTCGATAGTCAAAGTGGAAGGGATGAAGCTGCGGATACAGAAAGGGGCGTCAACCAATAGCCGAATTAACCAGGGAAATTGGTGTTTTCTAGGAAAATGAAAGGAAAAAGAAAAGAAGAAAACTAAAGAAAGTTAACCAGTGCGAATTTAGACATATTTCTAGACCAGAAAATTTTCTAGAAAAGGAAAACTAATTCACTGAGAAAATGATGGAGAGAGCTAGGAAAAAATTACGTCACGAAGGGTATAAAGGCTTAGACTCGGAAAATCCGGGGAGACCAAAATTTTTACGAAGGTAGCCTTCACGTCACTCTGCAGCAAGTATACTCGTCAAGTATTCACGTCATTCTGCAAGTTCGTATACTACGTGCTATGCTCAAAAAGCCTTAGTATCACGAGCACTACTAGATTTTTACTTCGTTAAACTTAAATAATATTTTCAACTATAAATTAAACTACAAGTCAGAAGTAGTTCTTCAGGAGTAACTCTACGGCCTATCTAAATGAGTTAATGCAAAAATAACTATATTTGGCGATACTGAGACGACATAGGCAATCCTTCAGGACATGATCTTCTAAACGATACTTCACTTCTCACGAACCAAGGAAGAAATAGGATCAACTGTAACTCTACTAGATTCTACCAGATATGTTCTTCAAGTACATCTGTAGCCATCATATCAACCCAACAACTTTAAATCGGAACATCTAGACTATCATACACAGCATCCTGGCAGCTCCAGCATCACCTGATCAACATATTACGCACATCTAAAGGCTTCCATCAAGGAAAACCGGCGGTGAAAAACGCTGAATTAAGGTCTGTGTAAACGAGAATACGTTGTCCCCCATTTTAATTAATTGCCTGAGTAAATTCAATAAAAATATTTAAAGTACTGGTTGAGATAGGTTAGTTTCAAATTAAATTCAAATTATAAAATTAAATAAACGTAAATTCGATATTCCCTAGACTTAAATAATAAATGTAAATAAATTAAATTCAAATAAATTATAATTAAATTGATTATAAAATTAGACTGTCTGCTAAGCCTATTGGAAAATAGAATTATAGGTTTAACATTGATATTGTGTATAATTTGTATGTACAAGCAGATGGTGATGAAAAGAGAGTTGTTTATGATTTCATTTTGAAAAAGTTTTGATTTTGAATTTTGAATAAATTAACTATTAATTTGTATACGGAAACTAGGGGCTCTGCCCCTGGACGCTTCACGTCCCAACCCCACCTCGGCCTTCGGCCTCAATGGCTGCTTCGCTTCGCTCGCAGGTGGAAAATTCGCTAAAGAATCTCGTTAATCTTTGGCTCGTTTGTACATAGGTGACCGAGCATAAATCAGCTGTTTTATTTGGCAGGGGACTCAAACTCATTAAACATTATCTCCATAAGATTAACATGGGAAATTTGAAGGATTGTGTGCCGGAGCTCCTTCTCGGGTGAATAGCGGCTGAACGGATGATTGGATCTTAAATTTGATGCAAAATCATTAGTTTGAAATTAAATTTTCTACAAATTTTGTATTTAACATTTTTTCTATCTCTTACCGTTTTCTTGCTAAATGCGCTCAAAGTGGAAAAATGAAGAAATTCAAAAAATCGAAAAAATTGTTCCCGCCCAAAAGGTGTTCCAAAATTAAAAAAAGGTTAAATTCTGGCAATTTTCCCAAAAGTTTCTCGTCGAGAGCTTTAATTCAAGTATAAGGTTGATGGGGCTCCGATTACGGGAAGTGCCTAATAATTAATGTCAGTGAATGAGTGAATTCGTCTAGCTTTAAGGACGTTGGGCGGAGCCTCCCTTCTCGGGTGAATAGCGGCTGAACGGATGATTGGATCTTAAATTTGATGCAAAATCGTTAGTTTGAAATAAAATTTTCTAAAACTTTTGTATTTAAAATGTTTTTCTATCTCTTACCGTTTTCTTGCTAAATGCACTCAAAGTGGGAAAATGAAAAAATTCAAAAAATCGAAAAAATCGTTCCCGCCCAAAAGGTGCTTCCAAAATTTAAAAAAGTTAAATTCTGGCAATTTTCCCAAAAGTTTCTCGTCGAGAGCTTTAATTCAAGAATAAGGTTGATGGGGCTCCGATTACGGAAAGTGCTTAATAATTAATGTCAGTGAATGAGTGAATTCGTCTAGCTTTATGGACGTTGGGCGGAGCCTCCCTTCTCGGGTGAATAGCGGCTGAACGGATGATTGGATCTTAAATTTGATGCAAAATCATTAGTTTGAAATTAAATTTTCTACAACTTTTGTATTTAACATTTTTTCTATCTCTTACCGTTTTCTTGCTAAATGCGCTCAAAATGGGAAAATGAAGAAATTCAAAAAATCGAAAAAATCGTTCCCGCCCAAAAGGTGCTTCCAAAATTAAAAAATGTTAACTTCTGGCAATTTTCCCAAAGGTTTCTCGTCTAGAGCTTTAATTCAAGTATAAGGTTGAGGGGAATCCGATTACGGGAAGTGCCTAATAATTAATGCCAATGAATCAGTGTTACCGTCTAGCTTTATATAAGTAGATACTGAGAGTAATCAATTACCTGTTTTATGGTTATCCATTCATGATATTTTACTTTATTAGTAATAGTCGAATAAATGTGTTTAGCTGTAGAAATAATCGAAGCACAAATAAGATAAGTTATAAGGGCTGTTCCACTGTACTCATTTCCCTGAGATCACAAATAAACAAGAATTCTTGAAATTAAATTCAGAGCTAGTAAACTTATTAATTTTTTGAAGCTATTTTAAAGTGTTAGAGTCAGTCGAAATACTTATAGAAATAGGTATCAGACACCCAGTTGCATCACCTAAGCTAAAGATAAAATTTTGGCTAAAGGCTTCCAGTAGGTGTTGTAACTTACTGTACAACAAAAGAACAAAAGGGGCGAAGCACCCTGTGTCCGTTGTAACATATACATATATGATTCTTAACGACACCCCAAAACGTGTTCTGGGGACCATGATCGGTGCTCATTTGCTACTCCCGACCTTGCGTCTTGCCATAAGGGCCACTGCAATAGCTCATTTTTCCTATGGAAATTCGCTAACTAGAACACAGAGTCTCTCAACTAATACGTGTATTAACTCAAACGCTTCAACGACAATTATCAACAAACCATAACTGATTTGAATCAAATAATGTAAATGAAACTAAGAGGAAATCCTTAAAGACCAACGTTGAAAATAACCGCGTTTATATTGACAGATTGAAACTAGAATGAGATATGACTATATGAGATTTTATTAATGATATTTGAGACAGCATAAAAGTTGATTTAATTTTTTCTTTGTTCACATTAGGTAGGTAAGGTTTTACTTTTTGGTATCGATTGTACTTTGATCATTTACATTTAATTGCGCATGATTTAACTCTAAAATTACTTTTCCATATAAATGACATACATATTACGCAAATACGTACGCTATGGTTGGTCCGGGCGGTTCTCGTAATTAAGAAATATAAAGTAAGGTAACTATAAAAAAGTAGTAATTTAACAGATAAATTAAATTAATAATCATTTCCTCAATGCGTTGCACCTGCTTTGTTAATAATACGCAATCTATGTTGTTGATACATTTATTGTTTCATTAACAACTATTTCGGTATCTCTACACCATCATCAGATGATAAAACACACGCACAAAAATAAATTAACTTAAAAAGTTGGACTATAGTACACGTTAAACTTAGAGAGCAACAATCTTTGAATAATTTGGCCACATCCTACCCTTGTTAACTACTTACTGAGGCAGTTCACATGGCTACTTTACTGACTGGTTACATCTTGTTGGCTTTAATATTGTCGTCGAAGATGGCTAGAGTATTATACAAAACGTAGTTTTCCATTCAATAGACTACCCTGGTTGAGTTTGAAATGTTTATAAATTTGGTACTTTTCTAATACAGTATGTCCATCGTTCTGCCTTTATTTAATATATGAACGACTTCCAGATTTTTCTCAAGTATGGTCGGTCGTAATCAGTTAGAAAATTACAGAATTTACAATAATTTCAAAACCAACCCGAATAGTTATAGAACGACAAACTAATTTGCATCAAACTGTTTGTATGATATTCTAATAGCCATCGTGGATAACAATTACAAAGCCCGCAAGATCCAGCCAATCATATGTACTGCCTTTGTAAGTACGCCTAGTTAACTACAGCAAGGGTAGGATGTGGCCACATTATTCAAAGAACATTGCTTTTGAAGTACGACGTGTTCTACAGTACTAACCTTTTATGTTAACTTATATGAGCGTAATGTGTTTACGTTTAAGTGAGTTTTATCATCTGATCTGTCGGTAGGTTGACACCGAAACAGCTGTAATGACACAATAAATGTACCACCAACAAATAATGCTTGACGTAAGTACAATAATATAAACATTAAAATAAATCTTTTCAGTAGGTCTTCATGTTAAAAACGAACATTAGGTTTTTTTTAAAGGAGAGATACAATTTTGCAACAATATTGGAGAAGTGGAGGGCAGATATGGGCTGATAACGTCTGACTTACACAAGGCTAAGACCCAACTATCGTTTTCATCTGTGGTCCAGGAGTTCTGCACACCTACTTTCAATATCATTAGACGGAATAATACATTTTAATTTAAGATTTATTAAAATCGCATAAGGTGTGGGAGGTACCTTATGTAATAATAATTAATAATAATATTTAGAGAGTAGTAGTAATTCTGGATCTATATTGGTAGTGGTCGTGTTATATGGTTTGCAAGCAAACTAAAATGCTGAAGTCAGAGTTTATGTAGTTGAAGGGAAGGGAACTAGCATGGAACTAAATGTTCAAGCCTAGATAACTCTGTTATCAACCTTACGCTACGGTGGACTCGATTGCTTTTGTCTGTGTTAAGTTTAGTAAAGTTCGTGCCAGCAGAGAAAAGTATATTTTGTGGAATAAGGTGGTAACATGAAGATCGCTTATTTAAAGAACTTAGAAAGAAGCCCGTTACATTTTTATTGAATTTAGTATTGTTGTATATCTTTAAAGGTTTAGCCAACATAGTCAGTAAAAACTATCCCACTGAAAGTATCGCATATATTATTTCTCAAGGCCATTTTTTTTGTCGGTACACCATAACTTCCTTAATACATCATCAAATTACATGAATGATGCATAATTATAAAGCTTTCCTTAACCGCTACACCGGAAAAATATACAAAATACAATTATACGAGAGAATAAAAAAAACGAAATAAAGAACCGAAAGTAACAGTGATCTAAGATCAAGTAAGTTGTAGGGATATTTTCCTGGCGTTGGCAACACCGATGATAACAATACCCAGCTGGAGAGCTGCCGTTACGCCACTACATTGCTATTTTTAATTAATTGTATATTTAGTATCGTATAGTATACGCACTATACGATACTAAATATACGGTGTGTACTTTAATTAAGTGGGATTTTAGTAAGTTTGAATGCGAATGCTTCGCACGGGTCACCTAGTTTATTCAAATTTATCTTTTACCATAATTGCTCTGCTCACCTTGGAAAAATCATAATACAGCCATTATTAATGAAACCAAAATGCACATCATTGAGTGAAAATTTAACTTTAATCGAATAATTAGTTTTTGAGTTAATTATAAAAATTTCGATTGAGTGATTCTTTCGTTTTCTTTCAGGACGTAGTCGTTGAAGGACGATGGGATGATCCCATTGCTTCCCAACGCTACCACGCCATCTCACTGGCTTAGTTCGCCTTCTGTACTGTCCCTAGTTACTCTATACACTGTGGTGCTATCTACAGGTATATTTGGCAACGTGTATATAGCCACAGCCATCTACAGTCAACGTGTTGTACGCAACTATCTTCTGCTAAATCTATGTGCTTCTGACTTTCTTGTGTGCAGTCTGAGTGTGCCTGCAAGCATACTGAACGCAGTACATACAAACTGGACTCTTGGAATCATTGTGTGCAAACTTACGTACTTTTTACAGGTAAGAAAGTTAGTTTTAATCGGACGAAATATAAACGTAACCTTTGGAAACACAATCACAATGTTTTCCACCACTATACTAACAGGCCTACTATCTCAAACGAAGAACAGAAATAACGGATGGAGAGGAAAATACTATCATGCAATCAGTATACATTGCAAACTTTATTAATTCAATCTATACTTTATACCAAAACTGTTCGCCATCGGTAATAAATAAAATATTTTTTTGTATTGAAAGGAATTCACGTACAATAACAACATAAATTGAATGAATATATTAGAAAGGTAAATTACCTTGTATTTCCATCTGACAATCCAATGTTTTTCTTCCTACTTTGGATGACTAGTTTCGACGGTTAAACCGTCATCGTCGGATCCTTGATCATCGTGTTAAACATTGTTTTATTTCCGCCGTTCTTTAGCGTTGTCATCACTGGCATTTAACTAATATTTTAGATTAGTGTTCACAAAACAAATTAATACATTTATACACAAATTACTCATTACAATCACAACGATTACACAAATATGTTTGTACAAATTCATAATACGCACGAATATCACGGTTTGATAAATCTTTAAAATTAAGCTACGTAGCAGAACACGTTGTGTGCCGGCCGGTTTTTGATGACTAACTGGATACAAGGTAATTATCTTTCTAATATATTCATTGAATTAACTATCCAGGGCGCTACTCATAAATATATTATGTCTAAAATAACATAAATTGCATGTATGCTATCATGATATGTTCAAAACTACCACCATCCACACCCAAACATGCCTGGAGACGTTTTTGTTTTACCCAATAATTCTTTTGAAACACTTTAAAGTAGCAAAGCGGTAATTTCATTGACATAATATTCAGTTATGTTATTTTTAAGTTTAATCAGAGTTTGAAGATTTTCTGGACGCAGATTCATATGTTCCTAGTATTCATGAACAAAATATTAAAATAATATTACAACCAAATGCTTGCGATCATTGTAGGCCACAAGTGCTTGAAAAAAAGAACAAAATATCGCTGAGCAGATCTATTGAATCTATGTTCCGTTGTTTCACCATGTTGGAAGTATGCTGAAGCAAATTATTATTCATGTTGTTGTTCCTTATTGCAACAGACGTATGAATTTCTGGTATTCTGAAGCACACTGAATTACTAACAACTTACGAGAATCTGCACAACCAACTAAAATTTTTCCGTTGTGTATGGGTTGTTCATGTCTATAAAAAACCGTAAAGAATAAACAAATCTTAAAAGTATAATGTAATCCTAAAACATTATTCAAAATAGGGACTTCCTTTGTACGTTTTAAAATTGGCCACCATATAGGAAAAATGAATCAACAAAGTTATACAAATTAACTTTCCTTTAAGATGAGATGAAAACATTTTTCTTTCTTTGTTTGAAAGCGAGAAAACCAGTAGTTTATAGAAATTGTATCCACCCTTTAAACTATATCATAGACGTATCTAGCTTTTCGAAAAAACATTTAAATTGCATTTTTATGTAACCATAAAAAAGCAGCAGCGCTATATGGAATTTAAAATTGCATATATTGAAATTATATCCAGTCGGATTTTTGGGTTCGAATTATCAACAGTTCGGGTTAATGACTATGCGGGTGTTCTATGTTCGCATTTTTGTCGGTACCGAATTTTGGTGATTTGATTTTCACCGATTGACTTTTTATATTTCTGATTTGTTACGGTTCGGATTTTTGACGGGTCAGATTTTTGGAGTTCGAAATTTCGAAAGTCAGAATTTTCGGCATTTCAGGTTCTCGATGGTCCGAATTTTTGCCGCTAGGAATATTGACATTTCAGATATTTTACGGTACAGATTATCGACGTCCTAATGTTTTGACTTTGAATCCATAGTTAGCTATTAGAAATAAAAGAATAAGAAAACAATTAATATTGCTTAGTTATAAAGTTGCTGAATGTAAGCCATTTCCCATTACAATAAATTTACCGGAGTGGTAATATTCAAGAGCTTCGAGGTACAATCTATTCCAGAAAGGTTTGGTTATTAATTAATAATATTGTTCGTTATTCTAAGCAGACATTATAAATCAAAAGCAGAAGTATTAATTAGTAAATTCTTTGAACTGAAAATCAAAGACTAACTCACCCTCCCTTACCTCCATTTGATTTTAATTAAAACAAGAAAATAATACTTGGGAATGTTGGCTTGATGTTTCATTCCTTTGAATGTTGTAATCGGCATTCCTTTGATGATAAACTAACGTGAAACGTGAATTGATTTAAAATCAACAACATATAATGTAGTATTTCAAACAACAAAAATATAATTTTCAAAGTCTAGCTTTCATAGTTTCGCCCATGTCGCTTTCCTAGAAAGTAAATAAACGAAACGAAACGTAGTGTAAATATAATTTAGCGTTTCAGTAATACTATTCCTCACTGGCATTATATGAGCTAGAACAAAATTATAACTGATAATTATAATAGTTATACTTATAATTACCTTAAGATGAATTCCGTCAACTATCCTTGGTTTGATGTGGTTAGTATATCTCTTTTTTTTACTCACATTACGCGTTTCGAGTTTTCAATTCAGTCATTATCAAATGTTTCACAAATACACTTCACAAACACTTAAACGACATTAATCACAACATATTTAAATTTTTTAACACAAACACTTTCTAACATACATAATAGTTGTGTTGTAGTTTAAATGTCGCTGAGGATGACGTCTTTGTCATTGAAACGCGTTTGACGGTTAAACGTATTTTTGTGTTAATTGTGTTCTGTGTCTTTATTCTTAGAAACGCAGTTATAAAAAAATAGACTAAAGAGAGTGAATTTGATTCCGTACAATGAACTGTCTCCCAGGTTTTAATAGTAACTACAATTATCTAGCCAATAATGATAAATATGGCGGGGAAAACCACACATATGGTGATAAAACCGTTGAAAAGAGTTGACAGCTTCCAATCTCGGTATTACCATATTTACATAATTTTCTAGCAAACGTTTTGATCCGCTATATAGTCGTCCTGCAAAGTAGATATGTAGGCCTACACATCTTAGCTGCAACAATTTCGGGAATGTAAGGGGGCTATAATGGACAAAAAAACTATTTTGAAAAATAATTTTAATAACTAATTTTAAAAGGACTTTAAAACGGTACTCAAATACAACAGTAGAATAAAGTACAGTATTTACATTTTGGATTACTGTGTTTGGCCCTCTCCAAAATCATAGTAATATTTGTTCAAAGTTAGATTCTTGCAATATGTAACGATATAATCGCGGAATGTATGGAACTGTGTTAAATTTAATTGTGTTTTACCCGTTACAGAGAAAACGACTCTAGAAGCTAGACAGTCTAAAAGCTTTAGTATGATGATTTAATATGAACCATTCTGTTATTAGTGATTATTCGGACATTTGCCATCATTTATGTGCTGAATTTAATAAACGACGTTTATGAATCGACTCGCCTTATAAGTGACTAAAAAGAAGAATTTCTGTTCTGACCTAGATCTGTTAACACGTGCCTACACTTTCCTACATTATTTGCTGTATTTACTTGTCTTGACTTCTTGGTCACAGTTTTAAGATGCGCTCGTTACCTGTCTGGTAGGCCTACAGTGTTAGTTGTAATTTTATAGTTATAGCTAGTTTACATAGGCCCTAGGCTTTAGTCCTAGACTTATAGGCCATAGACTTTAGGCTTATTTTCCTGTATTTTAGCCACTTTATAACGGGAGTTGATTCTTATTCCCATAAGATCATGTATTGATAGCAAATGATAACACATGTCGGAATAATCACTAATACATAATTAAACATCCATCATTAGGCTATTCAAATACTAACTTTAAACAGAGATATGTGAACTTCTTTAAGGTTATGTTGAAAACATAAAGTTAAGTTTTGTGTAGATATTACAAGGTAAACGTATACAGTATTGATAATAGTGTACATTTATTATAACCGCTGACTATCTGCAAACCAAAAAGCTATCCAAGATTATAATTTAAGGTTAAAGTCTATGTTTAAAACTTTTGGGTTAAGTTTTTTGTTGATACCACAAAGTAAACGGATATAATAGGGATACTAATGCACATTTATACATTTATATGATTAGCTTAAAAACAAATCCTAGCATAGAATACACTTTTAGATTATGTTTAAAACTTTTAGGTTAAGTTTTGTGTAGATATTACAAGGTGAACATATATAATAGGGATAATAATGCACACTTATAAATATGATTAGCTTCAAGACTAAAGTCAGCCTATATTACATTTTTGTATGTTTACACTTTTAGGTTATATTAAAAACTTTTTGGTTAAGTTTTGTGTAGATATTACAAGGTAAACGGATATAATAGGGATAATTATGTAAATCTGATAATTTTGTTGTTTATAAATCTGATTAGCTTCAAAACAAAACCCAGCATAGATTCTACTTTAAGGTTAAGTTTTGAACGTTTAGGTTAAGTTCTTTTTGTACTTATTAACCTAAAATACGTTATATGTTTATATGTTTAGAAATAAGTTTAATATGTTTATATGGGAATGTTTAATATGATATAATAGGGATAATAAAGCAAATTTATAAATCTGTTTAGCTTCAATAGCCCAGTCGGTATAGGTTACAACTACCAGTAATTTGCAATACGGCTGAATTTTTTTTATAAGTACATTAAAGTATGTAGATTGACATAAAAAAAGTTTACCAGTCTATCGATTTCCCAAAGTCGAAAAAAAAATCGATTATCATTTTTTTT